>OX442360.1:3132813-3212813 GCA_949357725.1 Hyperoplus immaculatus
ATAGCTAAATATATAACAAGGGATGTGGCTTTGGACAGGGTTCATTTCTTTCGTGTTCTAATTTAACAGTCTGATAAATCCGCCATGTTTCCAGATTAAGATACAGTCCCTGTGTTCCAAATCACATACTTTTTCTTTTTACTACACTACATACTAAAGTAATGAAGAGTTTTAGGACCGCAGGAGAGGAGAAAAAATCAGATAAGGAAGATTTTTTTTCATTATGTCGAGAAATGTCAAGAGTAAAGACGAATACTCCAAAATGCTATTGGAGTTAGTGGGACATTTATGTATTTTCAGCATACTACAATTGACGTGCATGTAATGGGACATCCTAAGCCTTTTTCTGGCATACTAAATAGTAGGGAAGTTAACATCTCCTTCCCCTTTTTCTTTCTCTTCTCTGATACATTTGAATTCTTTTTGGCCTCCCAAAAACACAACGTTTTTATTCAGCTTTGTTTTTTGCTTTGACGATTTATAAATTATTATAAAACGGGTGGCTAAAATCAAGCGATCTGATTGGTTCCTAATTGGTTGTATAATTGGCATATACAGTATCTCACAAAAGTGAGTACACCCCTCACATTTCTTCACATTTTTCTTTATATCTTTCCATGGGACAACACTGAATAAATGACACTTTAATACAATGTAAAGTAGTCAGTGTACAGCTTGTATAACAGTGAAAATTTACTGTCCCCTCAAAATAACTCGACACACAACCATTAATGTCTAAACTGCTGGCAACAAAAGTGAGTACACCCCTTAGAAAAAATTTACAAATTGGGCCCAAAGTGTAAATATTTTGTGTGGCCACCATTATTTTCCAGCACTGCCTTAACCTTCTTGGGCATGTAGTTCACTAGAGCTTCACAGGTTGCAACTGGAACCCTCTTCCACCCATTTATGACAGCATCACAGAGCTGGTGGATATTAAAGACCTTGCGTTCCTCCACCTTCCATTTGAGGATGCCCCAAAGATGCTCAATAGGGTTTAGGTCTGGAGACATGCTTGGCCAGGCCATAACCTTTACCCTCAGCTTTTTTAGCAAGCCACTGGTCGTCTTGGAGGTGTGTTTGGGGTCGTTATCATGTTGCAATACCACCCTGCGGCCCAGTTTACGAAGGTTGAGTGCACATGGTCAGCGTCGTACACAGAGGTTGGCTTTGGAAAATAGACGTATGAGTGCTGCCAGCATTGCTGAAGGGCTTGAAGGGGTGGGGGGTCAACCTGTCAGTGCTCAGACCATACGCCGCACTCTGCATCATACTGGTCTGCATGGTTGTCATCCCAGAAGGAAGCCTATTCTAAAGATGATGCACAAGAAACCCCACAAAAAGTTTGCTGAAGACAAACAGACTACGGACATGGATTACTGCAACCATGTCCTGTGGTCTGATGAGACCAAAATACATTTATTTGGTTCAGATGGTGTTAAGAGTGTGGAGCGGCAACCAGGTGAGGAGTACAAAGACAAGTGTGTCTTGCCTAGAGTCAAGCATGGTGGTTGGAGTGTCATGGTCTGGGGCTGCATGAGTGCTGCCAGCACTGGGGATCTACAGTTCATTGAATTCTAACATGTACTGTGACATACTGAAGCAGAGCATGATCCCCTCCCTTCATAAACTGGGCCGCAGGGCAGTACTGCAACATGATAACGACCCCAAACACCCCTCCGAACGACCACTGGCTTGTTAAAGAAGCTGAGGGTAAAGGTTATGGACTGGCCAAGCATGTCTCCAGTCTTAAACCCTATTGAGCATCTTTGGGGCATCCTAAAACGGGAGATGGAGGAGCGCAAGGACTCTAATATCCACCAGCTCCTTGATGTCGTCATGAATGGGTAGAAGAGGGTTCCAGTTGCAACCTGTGAAGCTCTAGTGAACTACATGCCCAAGAGGGTTAAGGCAGTGCTAGAAAATAATGATGGCAAAACAAAATATTGACACTTTGGGCCCAATTTGGACATTTTTTCTTAGGGGTGTACTCACTTTTGTTGCCAGCAGTTTAGACATTAATGGCAGTGTGTCGAGTTATTTTGAGGGGACAGTAAATTTACACTGTTATACAAGCTGTACACTGACTACTTGACATTGTATCAAAGTGTCATTTATTCAGTGTTGTCGCATGGAAAGATATAATGAAATATTTGAAGAAATGTTAGGGGTGTACTCACTTTTGTGAGATACTGTACATAACTGCTATGACTTTCAATCAGTTTGCAGAGTTCCATATCACTTTGCGACTGATCAAGTAACGGCCGGTATTTTTTGAAACAAATGTATATATGCAAAAAAGGAGGCGCAGTCTTTGGCTGTGGAGGGTCGGGAGGATTTAAAAACACTCTCCGATGGAAACAGGAACAAACTTCAGTCAGTTTGGTGTCCCGTCATCGACGTTGGTCTCCGGTGAGGCTTTACTATGGAGGAGCGGAGGCCACGGCTATCCCGGATAAAAGACCAAAACAAACGGCCCGCAGAGCGACTAAAGATGAGGAGGACAAACTCTGAATAAAACCAAACTTAAAATAATGCTTCTGTACAGACAATGTGTAGCAATAGACTTTCCAACCATCTCAAAATAGCGTTTCACCAACATGTTGAAAGAAGTCTATGCCACTGTTTGACACAGAGGAGTAACTGGTCTCAGGACAGCGACCAAGGCAAGTTGATGAAACTAATGATAGGTCAGACACACGGTGAGGTTAAATGCTTCTTGTTGTGTCGGTGGCTACGGCCTATAGGCTAGCGTGTGAACTTCCTCAATACATTGCTGGTGTCCGCAGCTCTCCTAGCCTTTTCTCCAAAGGAACACTACAGGACGCTGCATAGCAGCCGCGGTGCATTTTGCTGGCAGTCAAGAGGAATATACTTTTCATTGATTAACTGATTTTTTTTATTAAAAATAACATTTACATGGTAGCGTGTCTATGACTTTCATTTTTGACAATTTCCCTTTAAAATATGTCCTTCAAGTCCCCTCACTTTATGCCAAGCCTTTCAACCCTTGCTATTGGGCCTAACAATCCTTTCTCCAGTGCATAGTGTTACTCTCCCTGCGTTCCAAATCACATACTTTTTCTTTTTACTACACTACATACTAAAGTACAGAAGAGTTTTAGGGCTACAGGAGAGAGAAAAAATCAGTAAAGGAATTTTTTTTTTCACTATATCGAGAAATGTCAAGAATAAAGACGAATACTCAATACAATACAAAATGCTATTGGAGTTAGTTGGGCATTTATGTATTTTCAGCATACTAGAATTGATGTCCATTTATTGGGACATCCTAAATCTTTTTCTGGGATACTAAATAGTAGGGAAGTATGGGGATTGGAATGCAGGGAAGATTTGAGACTCCGAATCCACACATGCACCAACTCCAGTCACTATTTTAGCCACCTAGTTTAAGTCTATGGGCTGAGCTCCATAGTGTCGCCAACAACTTTGATTCCAGCCAAAAACGACCAAAAACTTCTATTCACCCCCAGGTATCTGCTAGTAAAAACGGCCCACAGAATGCCTACCAGACTCAGAGTGTCATTGTATAATTTTCCTTTACGGAATTAAATCACACACAGGTGCTGCCACATAACCCGGTATCATTTTAATAGACTAAATCCAAAGTGCATGTCATATCCAGATGTCTAAATTCCCACATGGTATCAAACACTAGACCCTAAATCACACACACACACACACACACACACACACACACACACACAAACCAAAGCAGTAGCACACACTCTGCGGATATGGCACACATGCAATGCAGTTAAGATCCACCCATAGAAGTGTGTGTGTGTGTGTGTATGTGTGTGTGTGTGTGTGTGTGTCACCTGTATGCAGACAACAGGCTCCTTCACTGTGGCCCGCATGGAAGGTAGATGAGAGTATCTGAGTCAGGGTTGCCGCGGATCTCGAAATGTCTTAAAAGTAATTAAATTTAGGTTTTGATATTCAAGGTCTTAGATGTCTTAAAAAGTCTGGAATTGCTTGAGGGGAGGCATTACATTTGAACGGGGCAGAATGAATGAGCTTGCCTTATTTGTTTTCTTTCTATTTTTCTAGTTTAATTGTTAGATTTTTATGTTTTATTCTTTCCGTATTTTATCCTTCAACGATAATCCGGCAAGTCCGACACCTACTCTAGAGGCAGTATGGCCGTGTGTGGCTGGGTACTGCATTTAAACGTAGAAGAAGAACATGTGTTCCCTGCTTCCGAGTTTGAAGTCGGTCACGGTAAAGCAAAAAAGGAGAGAACGATGCAGGAAAATGGTTTTTCCTCTCAAGGGTTGAGACAAGTGGAAGTCTCCATATATAGGCCCTACATACTGTATATTGCTGATTACATTTGAAAAAGAATGGATCGTGATTTAATTTTGAGTGGTGATGTCAGACTCTTGAGAATCTCATGCAGCCAGCCGCAGGTGTGAGGTCTGACAAAAAGTCTTACCATGATGCTGTGCGCTCAGCAAAACGTGTCATAATTGCACAAGTGTGAGCCAGACTTGGTCTCACCAAACGAGGCTAATGATTCCACTATATCTTTTGCTGTGCGATGGTACTCCATGGTAGCCTGACTCTGCCCCGCCTACCTACTTCCGCTCAAATTGAATTTTCCCTTCAGTAGTCAGTCTGGGGCTGCGGTGTATTCATGGGTTCCTGCTCGAACAGATTTCTGCTGATCCAATCAGCGGACAGAGGGAGTAGCTGAGAACGATGACGTTGAGGTTGTGCGCCAGTTTCAGTTGTAGTCACAGGAAGACAATGGATGAGGATACGAGAGAAGCTATTCAGTCTGTTGTGGCAACGCTGCCGAATATCGATAAATTAAAGCCGGAGCAAGAACAAGCTTTGCTGAGTTTTGTTGGTTCCCGGCCAGTCCCGGCGCAATACATACGTCACGACCAAACGCTGTGTGATTGGTTATGGCAGATCCAGAGTGGCACTGGGAAGATCCAATCATTTTAAACCTCAACAGACACCCACCTCCAAGTGAGTGAACGTTTGTCAATAGAGCAGTTCCAGACCTTCTGTACACATGCAATGAAGTACAATGGTCTGGTAGGACCAGGTTAACTCCATGGTAAAGCAGCTGGAGAGTGGCCCACACTGTGTCTGTGCACAGGCAGCCCAAATGCAATGACTCAAATGATCAATTTTCTTCAAGGGGACTTGAGGCTGGTCCACACTTTATTACCACTGGTCAGTCAGTTCTTAGACATTCTGAGTGAATAATGTGTTACCTCATGATGATATACAGTAGATATATATTTAACTTTTTTATTTTTTATTTAAAGATTACTTTTTGGCATTTTCAAGCTTTATTAGGCAGTACAGAGTACACTACAGAGGATGACCTGCAGTAAAGGTCCACTGGTCGGATTTGAACCTGTGACCACTGCAACAAAGGCCGGAGCCAATATGGTAAGCGCTCTATCCACTACGCCACCGGAGTGTGCCATATATTTAACTTTTTATGTGAATGTAAAATAGTGTCAGTATCAGTCCATTTCATCAACCCTTTATCCACATGTTTAGTATTTTCCTATGGGCCAGAGGAGCATTTGGAGTAAAATATTTGAAGTTAATTCAGTCTGCTCTGTAACTTTGTGGCTGTTATAAACAGTTGTAAAGTGCTGGACAGAGGGAGCTGTCTACACTGCCTCCATCAAGCTTGTGTACTTCACTGGCAGCACCATGTACACACAGATGTTTGGATGAAAGCACACTTTATTTGCGTTAAAGTTAGGCTGAAACAACATGCTAAACCCACTGAAATATGACTGTTTATTCAGGCTGTGCACTCCTAACCCTGTGCTGCTGTTAGGGACTGATTCATATCGGATTTGATCGTATTCATACAGTATTGTTGTGCCCAACTGCTTTACAAATATACCATAGTGTCCCTGTTGCATGGCCCGTTTCGATCTAGATTTGTGAATGTTAAAGCGGACCTATGATGCTTTTTGACTTTTATGACCTATAAACGTTGTTATGATGATTCATAGTCATGCTTAACCATACTAAATTATCAAATAATGACTTACATGCATTTCGACGTATTCCCTGCTGACCGTCTGGGGTGTCTGTGCAGAGCACTAAACACTATTCTAGCCAGTCGAGAAGTCACGTGTTCAAAGCGGTCTACCCTTCCTAACTGTGTGACGCCGCATGTAACTTTGTGAAGTCACCACGCGGATGTTTCCATGTATGGTAATGCTGTCACTTCCCTGTTCGCGTCTGCCTCGCGCCCTTATAGGTCCATGCTCGCGCTTCCCGCCACTGAAAGTGTTCCGGAAGGAAGGTAGCCAATCACAACGGAATAGGGTTTGCAGGGGGGGGGGGGGAGGGGAGCGGAGATGGCCGATGCACAGGCGGAGGGAGCGGAGATTGCCGAAGCACACACACTCAAGTGTTGACAGGATGTGCTGGATCGCCAAAATAAGAGAAAGAGCTTCCCGAAAATCTACATAGTTTTTTGTGATGTGATTCGTGTCAGGTTGCTCTATAGCAGTGTAAAACAAGAAATTAAGACCAGAAAAGTAGTATAATAGGTCCTCTTTAATGTTTTCTGAGAGACGGCTTTGTCTATACGTGATGTCATCAAGAAGTCAATCCTGGATACGCCTCATAAGAAATATATGAATGACTGTATGGCAGCTTTGTTACCATGGCGCCACACCAGCACCCATGGGTGATTTGGACACATCCTGTGCTTCATAACTCACACTGTCAGTCAATCATTTCTTGATGACCTTATACTGTATGTGCAATAGGTTCAGATTTGTGTGTGTGTGTGTGTGTGTGTGTGTGTGTGTGTGTGTGTGTGTGTGTGTGTGTGTGTGCCCTAGGACTAGCAGTGGAGAAAAAGAAATGACCTGTGCTGGAATGCTGCAGTATGAGAGGGCAGAACAGCAACACTTGACCTCTGAATCACACACACACACACACACACACACACACACACACACACACACACACACACACACAGAGTCCTTACCAAATCCATTCACTGTACATTCTCCCAGCATATGGATGCAATAAATTCAAACAGACCTATAAATTCTTGAGCAACACATTTCATTTCTTCAGTAGAAATTTTCGGGCTCCTTAGGGTTTGATGCTGTTTTTTTATAAGAAGTTAAAACCATAACTCCTCCAAAAAAGCAGCTGGCACGTTAAATGACCCATGATATTGAAGAGCCCTCCACTCTGACAGCAGGGGCTGAAACGGCTCTATCTTTGATGAGAGGTGAGAAACGTGGGCTGGGTTTTTGTGCTAGCACAAAGTAAAGCTTGTCAAATGATATTTTTATGATTGATATGAATTAATTTCTTTATTTACTAATGAGGAGTATAATAGAATAAAAAGTATTTGACAAATAAATGCACAAATAAAACTGATGAAAGAAAGGTTAGAAATTCAAAAACAACTCACCTTTGCCAGAGTTTTAAAGCTAAGACATTTTAAGGCGCTGCTAAATTATGCATAACTTTTTCAGCAACTGCTAATATAACAAGATGACAAAACAATGTGTGTTCCTTTGTGGTTAGTATGGAAGTGAGTGAGTGAGTGCTGGGAAGCCAGGGAGTATTGCATGTCCTTAAACACTAACATTCTTTAAGTAGGTCAAGCAGTGAAGTGATTCTCAGCCTTTTCCATAAACCTACTGATGTAATGCTGACCCACAAAACAGCAGCAGCTGCTAGGATCAGGACCCCATCCCCTCTTTTCTCCTCTTATTTGTCCTCCTTTACTTTCCTTTCCTTAGTTTTATTTTTTACTGAGCTTAAAGGCCTACTTCACCGGTTGGAATATAAAGGTGTATTGAACTCGGAGATCCTATGAAGTATAAATGTGCAAAAAAAGACAGAAAGAGTTTTACAAAGGCAGAAAGAGTGCTACATTTCTCTTTCTGTGACATCACAGAAAGAGAAATGTAGGGTTAGACAGTGAGACCATAAAACACTCTTTCTGCCTTTTCTCAGGCTAGGATGATCCGATTTCAATTTTGTTTGCACATTTATACTTCATAGGATCTCCGAGTTCAATACACCTTCATATTCCAACCGGTGAAGTAGGTCTTTAAGGGACCGTCATAGCCTGGCACTGCCCGCCTACATACTTCTGCTCAATTTTCAATTCCCTTCAGTAGACAGTCTCGGATCCGCGGTATATTAGTGGGTTTTCTCCGCCAGATTTTTGGCGGTCCAAACAGCAAACAGACGGAGTGGCTTAGAACAATGATGTGTGCGCTACTTTCAGTAGCAGTCAGAAGCCGCATACATCACAACCAAACGTTATGCGATTGGTTGGCAGATCCAGAGTGGCACTGGGCAGATCCAATAGTTTTAAACTTTAACAGACACCCGCCTTCAAGTGAGTTAAAGATTGTCAATTGAGCGATTCCAGACCTTCTGTACAAATGAAATGAAGTACGATGGTCTGGTAGCACCAGGGTAGTACTGTCATACTGTCATGGCTGCTACTGCAACACAACAAAAAGAACAAAATAAAAAGGGAACTAAGAGCCGATGAAACAGAGGCTAAGTCTAGCTATGCTCACCTAGCCTGCTGGTTAGAAGAGCCCCGTCTCCAGCTCCCATGAGCCTCCAGTCCAGTCCTACGATATTACGTTCAGTACTGTGATGGGGAAGAGAGATCCTTCAGTGAAGTTGTGAAACTTTAAGAACCATTCACTGAAGCGAGCTATGCTTCCCCAGACCGATCCGTCTCGTCACGTATGCTGGTGTACGGCTGCTGTCCAATTTCAAACAGTCGTCACATCCTGGCGCTAAGGTGCTGGGAAGTGTAGCCACTAACATAACACATCAAGATGGGACCTCGGCAAAGTATGAGATAAAATAACCCTCTCTTTTTCACCACCTCCACCTTTCTGAAAACCTTCTGACCTCATAAGGGGAGAAGTCACGCCCGCCCTCATTACCAACTCAAACCGGCAAGGCCAATCACAGCAGACTGGTCTTTTTGGCTCAAAGAGACAGGCTCTAAAACAGAGCGTTTCAGACAGGCTGGAAAGAGGAGATTCAGCAATGGCACTGTGAGAAATGTAAAGGGTTTTTGGACTCTACATCGTACTGTGAATTGTTCTGAAGGTTGTGGTTCTTCATGTTGACAGCGTTGATCAGTGAAGCTTAGCGGACTGGTAACCAAGGTGCAAACGGACAACACAGCTCAGTTTAGCACACTCACACACTGATCAACGTGTACAAGAATCACACCCACATCTGGGGTTGTCTTTCCATTTGTGTGTGTGAGTGAGAGACGATGGTGTGAGAATGGCTTTAGTCAGAGTGAATGACAGTTAAGGTTTATGTGTGTGTGGTTTGGAAACAGATTTATGTATGTGTGGTTTGTTGAGGTTGCACAGAAGTTAGAGGGGTTGCCTGTTTGATTTCCACAAGTGACATTGCCAAAGGTTCCCTCTCACTTCTTTCAAATGGAGGAACTGGAAAGTTATATTAGGTAACAGTGCAGATCTGCATCTTGTGTGTGTGTGTGTGTGTGTGTGTGTGTGTGTGTGTGTGTGTGTGTGTGTGTGTGTGTGCGTGTGTAGCTAGTACCCACCCTTCTAGGACCCTGCCCTTGTATTCAGTCATTTTAATGATAAACACATTATTTGCTTTCTCACACACACACTCATACGTGTACGCACGCTCAAATACATGTCTGTTTACACGCGTGCACACACACATGCATGTGGACACACACTTATGTCAGCCATGCATTTGACAGTGATGCACGACATTGTTGTATTTGGCCAAAATGAAAGTCAGATGTGTTGAACGGGTCGGATAAACAACCTGCAGCGAACCCAGGCGCTTTCATCATGCTGCAGTACACAGAATCAGTGGAAAAGGCCTCCAGATATGACCCCCTGCTTGCTTCAATTTAAAGGCATAATCTCTATTGAAAATATTCCAAATAAGAATTCAGTGTCTTTCTTTACTATGGGACTAAGGATTGCATATTTTTAGCTTTTGTGTTCTTTTGGGGACCTGCCAAAATCAGGCCTGCAACCTATTTTGGGTTAACGACAAAGTCAGAACCAACAACGACTGATACTCATCATGTGAACAGATGTTCCTCTGGGTTTATTCATGCTCCCTGATTTAAGTGATGGTGACTCATCATCAGACATTGTTTTCTTTGGATGCTGTAAAATCACAAACCTCTACAGAGATACCTAGACAACCTCCAAAGAAGAAAGAAAAAAGTTCTGGTTTAATTATTCATTTTACAACTGGACTGTTAATCAATAAACTAAGAGAGTATGATGTAATAAAAAAAATTGTTGATGTTGGATGGACCCTCATTCCACGATCATAAGCCTATTCAATACTGTCTTCTATTCAATACTGTCTTCGCACTTCACTTGTCATAAGAGAGCTTGTATAAATATGACAGTGAAAAGCTCATTGGGCTTAACAAGAAGTGATCTGTCATACACCCAACCAAAACATGCTCATACTTCTTTGATTGATAAAAAAAATCTAAAATTTGACTGCTTTGAATGTAAATATGCACCGTGTCCTTGTGCTGTTATGGTAATATTTATTGAATATTTTGGCAACAACAATGGACCTCTGGCACATTCATACCATAGATAGTATATAAAATGGATGTAGCATCCGGGCTGACCTCAGTTATTGACACGGCATCCCGTTTTCCTGGCTTATGTG
Organism: Hyperoplus immaculatus; assembly: GCA_949357725.1. Taxonomy (NCBI): domain Eukaryota; kingdom Metazoa; phylum Chordata; class Actinopteri; order Uranoscopiformes; family Ammodytidae; genus Hyperoplus; species Hyperoplus immaculatus. The sequence continues at coordinate 3,143,527 of OX442360.1, forward strand.
CGTCGCCATCTTGTGAGATTTTTACTCCGCCTCACGTCGGGGGGAGGGAGATACGGCCATCGAGCTGACGTATATCTCCGAGGCAAAGTGAGGGACAATGGGCGGAGAGCTGTCACTCAAGAGATTGCGCCAATACATTTTAACCTCCAAAAGAATAAAAACTAGCCTGCTAGAAAAAAATTCACCCCCCTCAGTGTTGTCATGGAGATATGACCTAAACATACAGACTAAAATGTTTTTTTGGACCAGGCTGTAAATAGGTTTAATAAGACTGTGAAAACTGCCTATTTAACAAGTGAGTCAAAGAAAAATTGCTCAGTCTTGGTACCACGTCCTCGTGGCCACGGAAGGTACTGCAATGTTTGTCACTTCTTTATTAGATGCTGGTAGAACTCGCTGTGGTTGGGGCTTGATTCATACCCCAACTTGAGCAACAGTGGACTGCATTGCAACCCTTAACAGCACGAGCAAGACATTGGCAGCTGAATAGCATTTCAAATGTGCACTGACATTCATCAAAATCTTTTAAATACATTGAAAGTATCAGTTGTTTTTAACATAAGACTTAAAATTTTTAGTTAAAACTTTGATTTTAAGGTTGTGATAACTTTTTAGCCAAGGATATGTGCAGTAGAAGAGTACAGTAATAAACACACGAGGGACATTGTAGAGCTGCCGTTCTTGCAGTGAGGCAGTCAGGGTGCATGGTTGGGTCACATTGCTGTCATTTAACCTTGATCTTTACTTTTACCATAACTAGCATAAGACGTTGATGGTCAGCCCACTGCTTAGTTCTAGACTCAAATAACTAAAACTGTGTTGGATGAGTTGTTTTTGGTGTTTGTGTCATCGCCGGGTCAAATTCTTAATTGGATCAATACTTTGGGTTAGGACCAAATGCCTGCTAGACTAATGACGTTCCCATCAGCCAGCTGTGCTTTGTATTTGGTGCTACTTGACAAAGGGTAACATGCTAACACGATAACATCTGACTGAGCATCCCTGCTTACTGTATCACTAGCATGTCTGCCTGACAGTGGCTAGCATGGCTGTAAACTCCTAGTCCTCATCTCACTAGGCTGGTTTGATGTATAAATGTTTTCCAACCTTAAAGAAAAAACAGTACTGTATATACTCAGAATTCCTCATTCGGGCGACGGAAGCTACACACTATAACTTTAACTATAGCAGTGTAAGATTAGAAATAATATAACAAATTACATTTTAATCATAGTTTGAAGAGTTACTTAGCATCAGACTGGGCGATTTGACATGCAGGCTTCACCCCCTCTAGCTGAGATGGTACCTCCTTCTCAAAGTTGCATCCGGTTTAATCTGTGGGTCGCCGACATACGCGTTATATGCAGGGCCGTGGCTAAGTATTTGAGGGGCAGGGACCTACGATTAGAACTATAATGATTGACTTTTGTTAAATGTATTGTTTGTTTTAATGCTTTGAGAGGCGTGTGGGCGTAGTTGCAGTTTATTCTTGCAAGTACAGTTTTAAGAACACAAAAGTTAGAGGGGCAGCTGATCCCCCTGTAGATCCGCCACTGTCCCTAGCAGTTCTAGTGGTCCAAAATATACGTAAAAGTTATATTTGGGGTGTGCCCATGGTGTAGTGGTAAGTGCGCCCCCCCCCCCCCCATAGAGGCTCAGTCCTCTTCACAGCAAACCCAGGTTAGAATCCGGCCTGGGTCGTTCTTCGAATGTCATTTCACTTTCTACCCCATTTCATCTCTGTTTCTCCAAACTATCAATAAAAGCATAAAAAAATGCCAAAAAAATTATCTTTGAATATAGGGGAGAGTGGCCTAAGTTGTGCAACTTTTCACTCAAAGTGACTTTAAAGTAAGGTCTTGACAGTAAAGTCTCCAACTCAAATATGTACATATATTCAGGGTGTTGTGCATCCCTGGCAATAAAAACTTTGGATCTGGAATAAACTGTAGAAGAAATATAGCTTTCGGAAAAAAAGTTGTCTTGTTGCACAACTTGCCCCCGGTGTGGTGTAAGTTGTGTGGTTGGAGAGAATACCATGGGGTGAATTGTGCCATTGATATATATCTCATAAACTGTAATGCAAGACAAATCCATTAGACTATCACTTATTTAAGGTGTATTTAAAGTAAATAAAGTAAATAGTTGACAAAGATTGAAGGACAATTTTCCTAAACAAGGTCTAGCAGATCTAGGTGGTTTTGCCTGCAAAGCTCACAATGACAAAGTCACCATCATCATCTTTCTGGCCATCTGAACTCTCATCAGTGGTGTCGTTAAGTGGAATTGAGATGTCACTCTCTTCTGAGCTACTGTAGACAATCACTTTCTTTTGGTGACCAGCGTATACAGCCATGCCACTGGCACAACTCTCAGAAATGTACTTTGCACTAGTTGCTCCGTGCTTGTGGAACCAACTGCCACCTGACAAATGTGATTCCCCCTACATTTCTGCCTTTAAATCAAGGCTCAAAACCCATATGTACACCCTGGTGTTTCCTCCCCATTAACTATCTTACCTCTGCACTACTATCTGTGTTTATGTGGATGTATGGGCTTTACGTCTTTTATTTTGGTTATTGTTATTTTACCTTCATTGTTTATCTACTGAATGCACTATGTACAGCACTTTGGACAGTGCAAACTGTCATACATGTGCTTTTATAAATACATTTTACTTACTTACTTACTTATTTATAACTCACCTAGGCCCTATGGCACAAATCACCCCATCCCCAGAATTTTGGATAATAGGCATGATGCAGCAATTTAGGGCTGACATCGTGCTAACTATATAGACTCAAAGTGTAGCATACCAAAGCACTAAAACATCTGTCAAATGTTTTCAAACGTGTCTATAATTGTTCAGACACAATAATCAAAAAACCTTGATCATGGAAATTTTACTTTGAAAGGCAAAACTGTTTTTTGAGCTTAAATGTGCTTATATCTTATTCCTTGTGTCTCCCTTCTTTACAGGATGAGTCAAATGGATGGCTCTTCTTAAATATGTGGTCACATTTCCAATTTCTTCCACGGTTTTCTAGAAACAAGGGGTGGCACAACTTCCAAAATGCACAACTTAGGCCACTCTCCCCTATTTATTTTTTACATTTGTCTTGTGGAAGAGAGGAGGAAGGTAGATCCAGCACAAGCTTCATATTAAGAGTTCCTATGACGGTATTTAATGTTGGTATATTTGATGAACAGCCCTTCTAGCTGAATGCTGCTAAACCAATTCATTGCGCCACTGAGCAGCTGATTTCAAATTGTTTTGGCAGTTTTTGCTTCAACACAGAACAGCCAGAAATGTAAAAAACCTGGAGCATTATGGTATAGATCAACAACCTTTATAGAATATTAAAATCTGTTTTTTGGGCCCACAGCTTGTTCCCTTCAGCAACAGCTTAATCAGTTCCTCCTTATGCACTTACACAAACATACACACACATACACAAACACACACAAACATACACACACAAAGGTTGACCCGGGGGGAGGAGGAAATTGAATTAGCGGGGTGTAATGCAGCTCCTTGTGTGTGTAATCAGAGCAGGCTCAGAATACAGGGCCATTGTAAGTCACTGTGGTTGGAGTCGGAGAGCTAGCGACCGCTGGGGGAAGCGGCCCTTATCACTTGATACGACAACAGCCGGGGGAATGTGTGTGTGTGTGTGTTTCATTTGTGTGGGAGTCAAGGCGGACTGATTGCATGGAGAATGTGCATACGTACATGATCGTAACAAGTGTGTGTGTGTGTGTGTGTGTTATGGGATAGGGAACAAGTGAGTGAGAAAGTCTTTTTTTGTTTATTTAACATTTTACAAAAAAGGTTCAAAGTGAACATGATCATTTAAATCGATGGACAACCAAGAGAGAGAGAGAGAGAGAGAGAGAGAGAGAGAGAGAGAGAGAGAGAGAGAGAGAGGGCGTGTGTGTGTGTAAAATAATGTTAAAACATGATGAATGCAAAAAAAATGACACCAGCATTTTGGACATACATTGCCACTTTACCCCTGTGATATTTACTGCATTTTGGGTGTTTTTTTATGTCCTGCGTCAACAACAAAAAAAGCCCTTTCTGCCTTAGTTGTTTCCCCTGTCATTGTTTGGGGCACAGGGCTGCAGGCTGTGTTGCAGCCTGTGTTTTCCACCATGGATGTCATTGTTATTCACTGTCTGTTCATTATTTTTGTGCTGTGGTATTTTGCCTCCTTCTGATGACTGTTTCCTCCCACCCATTGTCCCTGTTTTTTTTTCTACCAGGCTGGCTGCCTCTGGACTTGAGCCAGCCTAGACCCTCCTACCTTTAAAATACACACACACACACACACACACACACTGGTACGTTTGTATGTGTATGTGTGTGTGTGTGGGGGGGGGGGGGGGTTCTGTGCGTGTGTTTGTGTGTGTGAGAAAGAAAGAGAGAGAGGGAGGGGAGAGAGTCCACCAGTCAGTTCAGAGGGGTTAATCTCTCTCTCTCTCTCTCTCTCTCTCTCTCTCTCTCTCTCTCTCTCTCTCTCTCTCTCTCTCTCTCTCTCTACCTCGGTCTCTCCTACTCCCACCCTCTGTTGCCTTTTGTTGCGGCCCCTCACTTTCTCAACACTTGGACAGAGGGAACTGATACTGTTCCCATGTTTAAGTGTGTGTGTATCTGTGTGTGTGTGTGTGTGTGTAGCCTCTCTCAATTTCTCTGGACTGAACTGTACGTGCACATGACTGAGGCGACTTTTGTGACACTCTTTACGCTGAATGTTCACACCACAGACTGGTAAGGCAGCACTCGGGAAACTTGTCTAATGTTCATACAGTGTGTTTGGGATCGCGGAGCGTGTGTGTGTGTGTGTGTGTGTGTGTGTGTGTGTGTGTGTGTGTGCGCGTGGATTTGGGAAAAGGCTGTCTTACTAAAGCAACAGGTCATTTGCAGATGTAGGTTTTTATTTCTTCATGTAAAGATGTGGAAAGCTGTCTTATCTTCCTCTCCCTATTTCACTCACCCCCTCCCCCCCACCCGCCCTCTCTCTCCCTCTGTCCGGCCCAAGTTACTCAAGTTACCGGCTTCCTCCTGTTGTTATGAGCCTGGTCTCTATGCAGCACTCTGAGGGCGCTCCCACGCTCTCCCAGAGAAAAAAGAGAGGAAGGAAAAGAGCGATAACTATTTCAGAGCCACAGAACATGCAGGAGAAGCAGGCATTGGTGTCAGCCCCGCGTCTCCTCTTCTTGGGCTGCACATGCACACTTTGGTCCCTTTAACATGGAGCAACTGTTGTTATGCATGACTGCTTGGGTTCCATTGTTTGTTGTTTTTCGGGACAAAAAGTTTTCTCTTTTTCTTCGGAGGTGGTGGTGGGTTGGCTGAGGTGGTGAGAAAATTGGAAACAGAACCACCCACAGTGGAGTGAGTCAGCCCCAGTATTTAGTGCCGTGTTGACTTTGGAAATGACAGTGGGGGGGGGGGGCTTACTGTTGCTGGAGGACAAACAAAACTGTCAGAAGTTAAAAGAGAAACAAACAAACAGAGAGTGTCAATGTGTCCATGTATTCTAGACGAGGGTCCCAGGATCCCCCCTGCAAAGTGAGAGCTGTTGTTGAGTACAATGGGGATGTGGTTGGTTTTAATCCCGATAAAGGTTTTTTTTACTGGGAGTTTTTTTCTCAGCCGAGCTAAGGGTCTAAGGGCAGGGTGTCATACTGTATGGAATGTAAAGCCCACTGAGGCAAATGTCTATTTGTGATATTGGGCTATACAAATAAAACTGATTTGATTTGATTTGATTTGATGTGGTGGAAAGGAGAAGCGATGGGAGGGTGAGGAGAGAGAGAGGAGAAAGAGAGAGAGAGGAGAGGAGAGGAGAGAGAGAAGCTGTTCCAGGGGCTGTTTATAAAGGGAGGAGCGGCTTGTGTCCATCTGGGACAATCCCAAGTGCTGAAAGCTTCCCCACCCTGATCCCAAACATCTCTTTCTTTTCCCCCTTCTCTCCCTCTTGTCTCCTTGTTCTTCACAATAAGCTGCAAGATTGTGATTTGCAACCTGCACAATGCATCCAACTGAATTTGTTCTTTTTAAAAACACTTGCCTTCTGATTCTTTATTTACTTTCCCTGTTGTCTTTGCTTGTCAAAATACTTTATTTGTTGGTCAAAATCAGTGATAATCTCCTCGTGATCTGCTGCCTGTCTGTGCTGTGTGTGCCCTGAAAATACATCTTGTGTTAATAGCCTAGGCTCTGTAAACTGGAGTGTAAACAAAGGGTACGTAAATAAAGGGGGCCCACCGTAGCTAACAATTTGCCCGTTTAAAGAGACTATGCTGTGCATTGGTGTCCTGTATATATTTTGAATGTTGCATCACCTGCAACGGTCTGCAAGGGGAAATCAGTGTTTTTGTGCAGGCCTAACCGATCACCTTAACTGCTAGTTTGATGTCCCACAATGCTACTTACATGCTACTCTCTGTCTCATGGCTGCAGCTACAGTGTGTTTTTAAAAGTCAAAATGTCATGAGAATCTATACTTCTAGACATGCATGGCAAATGTTACGTTAACCCGCAAGTGGCTAATATGAACTACTAGCAAGCAGTAGCTAGATGCTGTTTTATTCTCCCATTGGAGTGATGAGGGCAGACGGTTAACAAAGGAGCCCAAGAACCAAGTTCACCAAAAAAAATAACTAAATCATATCTATAACATCACATCAAATCACCACATATGCACTAAAAAGGCTGCAGGAAATATTTGACACGTTATTTTTTCCCCCATCAGCATCCTTCTCTTTTACTCTTTTTTCATCTACCAGAAACCCAAAAATAAAAGACAAAGGTGGCCACATCTGCCTGTCCTACAGTCCTGTCCCCTCTTTGTCTAGGCCCATGGTTCCTCTTCCCTTCTGCCTGTGGACCCTGCGATAAGGGGACATCCACGGTAGCACTTCCTCTCGCCACAGGAAGCAGGAAGTGTTGATTTCCCAAACGCAGCCTCTCTGGGCAAAGTTGCACTCCGGCAAAGGGTCCGCTGGGATCCTCACACACACACACACACACACACACACACACACACACACACACACACACACAGGACACATGCATTTCCCTATGTGTGGATCTTAACTGCATTGCATGTGTACCATATCCGCAGATACACTCACTGTGCGTGCGTGCGTGTGTGTGTCTGTGTGTGTGTGTGTGTGTCACCTGTCTGCAGACAATGACTCCACTTGTTGCTGTGTGATGGTTCTCCATGGGAAAGCACCTGGAGAGCAGCCCACACTCGGTGTCTCTTTGAGCCCCGGGGGCTGGCTGGTCAGGTCAGAGGATGATTGGCTAATTATTCCTCTAATCACGCTTAATGTTTTTCTCACCGCCCCACTTTGGCCACACGGATTGGGGGTGGCGCTGTGGAGCTTAGAACAACACAAACAACCATTCATCAGCTAATGTATTCCAGGTCTAACTGTTTGGGTTGGTAGGGGCTGGGTGCATTAGTGTGAGAGACAGAGAGAGAGAGATTTTACAATGACTGAGATTTGGGGTGATGAATATGTTCCTAAGCCTAGCAAGAGCCTGACCCCTGTTTGTAGCCAAATTAAGATTTTTTTATAATGATGGCAGTGGTTTCCTTGTGTGTGGATTTTAAACGTTGTACTGCCAAAGCTATAGTGAAATCAGCACTTCTTTAAGAAATGTACTGCAACCATTAACGCAGCATCCCGAAAACAAGGCTGAAGGCAAGAGCACAGAGAGAAACCGCATACCCATTCAGGAAAATGTTGCTAACAATTCATTTTAGGCTCATTGACAGTTTGTCACAGTATAAGCACATGACGCACAGCAAGTACACCCATGTTCACAAATGCTGGTAGAATTATGGGATTGTGTGGAAAAAGTAACAAAGGAGGATTTTTTATTTATTTAACACGCTTCCATTTTTTTTTCACTTGCACAGTACTTATACAGTAGATATCATTATGGACCCTTCATTGATTTTTTATAGTATTGTATTGGGAGTTTGTTTTATCTGCCTTGACTGTAAAGCACTTTGGGTCAACTTCTGTCGCCTGTATATGTGCTATATAAATAAGGTGACTTGACTTGAAACTTAGCCAGTTGATGACTTACAATAAACAACATATGAAGGACTCCTTCTGTAATAACCTTCTGAGTAGTGCTCAGAATGATTATGGACAGTTTAGTGGATGTAAGAAATTTGGAAGTTGATAATTTATTGTGTGCGCTCGGGCTTTCAGTTTAGATTTCAAACGGATATTATACATTTTGTGGAAGCATCCGAGACTGTGCTGTATTCTTACAGTGAAAATAGCGTAAAGTGCAGTCTTTACCACTAAAGCGGACAGGTGGAGCAGGTGAGGAGTTGTTGAGGAAGTAAGGTCTGCAGTGTGTCCCGCTCGTCAGAGGGAGGCGGGGTTTATTCGGAGATTACTTCATGCTCTGTTCTCACTGTGGCCTTCAGTGTGGGCACGTACTTCTAAAAACTTCACAATGACGGATGAAGGATGCACACCTTCGTACTTCTAAAAACTTCACAATGAAGGATGCACACCTTCGTGCTGTGCGCAAGCAATATCCGGAAGCTCATGCCGATCTGACTAAAACTCAGAGAGATATGCGACCTACAGACACACACACAGACACACATACACACAGACATACGTTTCTTGCTTTATAGATAGATTATTATTAAGATGGTTGTATAGGAAGAAATATACAGACGCAAACAGACAAGGTTTAGTCTACTTAACACCATAATGTACATGTTGGACACTATGAAAGAAGACCAGGTTATGCAATGTATTTGCCTGAAGAAAGAGACAGGGACATTGAGAGGAGAAAGCAAAGTGAAATCCAGAGAATTCAAAGACATTCGGGCGATTAGGAAACATGGTGAACCTAAACCATGAGCGGGTCAGGGGTCAAGAGGGTCACAGAGGTCGGAGTGGGACCAGCAGCTCTACTTAGAACAGGATATCCTGGGAGGAAAAAGCCATCTGTCTCTCCCTCCCTCTCTCTATCTCTCTCTCCCTTCCTCCCTCCCTCCCTCTCTTTCTCTTTTTCTCTCTCCATCTCTCTCTCTTTCTCCCTTTCTCTCCATCTCTCTCTCTTTCTGTCTCCCTCTTTCTTCCCCCTTTCTCCCTCCCCCTCTATCTCTCTCTCTCTCCCTTCCTATCTCTCTCCCTCCCTCTCTCTCTATTTCTCCCTCCCTCTCTCTTTCTCCCTTTCTCTCTCTCTCTCTCTCTCTCTCTCTCTTTCACGTTGTCTCTTACATTCCCAGGGCGAGGGGGCACACAGTGGAGAGGAGAGGTGTAACCTTTCACAGAAAAACACACAAGTTCCACCTCTGAGAAGCCTCACGTTCATCAATCAGCGGTGACAGAGAGGGAGCGCAGAATGTGCCCTGAGTGTCTATGAAGTGTGTTATTGTGGGCTGATAGCTTTAGGATCATGTCCACATCTTGCTCTCCTCCTATTTGTTGCTGTTTTGCTGCCCTCCCATTGGGCAGCTTCAACAGCCCAAATAAATTCACCCTGCAAGGACAATACGGTTTGTCTTTCTCAATCTTATCTCAACCAGGCAGACTAGTGTGTGTAAATGATGAAACATCCCCTTTTGTGTTTTTTACTGTAATATGTTATCAGCCATGTTGGTTCCCCCGCTAGTAAAAATACTGCCATCCAGTTGTGGTATTGCAAATTTTTCCCTGTTGTTAAAAACAGGGGACTGACAAATAATCAAACGATTGTAGATAAACATATCAGTTTTGTTTCAGATGTGTTTGTGTGCGGGAGGGTGAAGAGAGTGCCTTTTGACATGCTATGAAATGAATTTTCAATTTGTGTTCTACTTTCTGGCGTCACAGACAATCACACGGTGGACGCTGGAGGCTGTTTAGTCAGAAAGTTATAGATCATAAGTAAATGTGCCGGCATGCTCCGAGTTCACAACTGGCGATCATAGGCTACTATTATAAAGGACAGCAGCCTACATCTGCATGTTTCAGTATACATCAGCATCTCATACAACAATGCCTACTACATCTCTTTCCTTTAGAATACATTCGGAAAGTTACACAACTCACCCAGTTGGTGAGTCTCTGACACGCCAGTAAAAAAAAAGAAAGAATAAAAAGAACTGGAAGGCGCTTGCGGACAGCAGGCTGCTCTAGTAATTCTAACATAAAGTCAGTAACCTAATGATCACTGTAAACAGCACAAATATAAAATAAAGCTCTCTCTCCTCTATCTCTCTGTTTTACCTTACTGCACAGCTGGAGCTAGCACTCGTCTATTTTAAACAATGTCCATCCAGGTTCAAAGACCTGCGCTCATTTTGGTGGGAAAAGGGTAAAACAGATGTGCATGCCTAAAACATGATAGAGGTTATTTTATTTTTAAAAGGATAGTTACTCATTTTGAAGTGGGGTTGTATGAGGTTCTTATGCATAGTAAGTGTTTTACCTTATGGGGATGGGGGTGATCAGTGCGGTCACAATAAGGAGTTTAGGGGAGACGTGGCTGTAGCAGAAGTCAGCCTGGTACTGTTACAGAGGGGGCCAGCAGAAAAAGTTTTTTTCTCCATATATACAGCCCCGGAAAAAATTACTGAAAATGCTCTAAATGACAATGTTTTTATCGTGAATTTGGTAGAAATGTTGTCAGTAGATTATTATAAAATCAAAATGTTCATTTTACTCAAACATATGCCTCTAAAGAGTAAAACAAGAGACACTGAACATTTGGAGTGGTCTCTTAATTTGTTTCCGGAGCTGTATACATGCTAACCTAATACCTAAATATCCCTTCAATTGTACACTAAACTTTTATGTATAGGGGAGAATGGGGTAATCTGAGCCACTTTTTACATTTGCTCCCCTCTAAGGGAGCTAAAATGATTTATCACTCAAATTTACACATTTCCCATTAATTCAGGATGTTTCCTAGAAATGAGCATTAGCAGACCAAGGGCAGTGAAAATATGATTGTTTAAAAAAATGTTGTCATGTGGCTCACTTTACCCCAGCTGTGGGGTAAACTGATCCACTTACTTTTTCCACTCTGAAACTACCATAACAACACATATTGTAACAGTAAGAATCCTGAAAGCTAGCCACACATTCCAGAACTAATGTCGGACTAGTAAAAGAATGATGGGGTTTGGTCAATTAAGCAAAGCACATTTTCTAAACACTTGAAAGTAACTCTGAACAAAATCAAATACAACATATTATAATTCAAAAGGTTTTAATCAGATTCAAATGAAAGATAGAACCAGTTAGATTAGAACACAGTCTGGGGGTCAGAACACAGGACCCTTAGAGCCAGCTAGTGTCTGGGGTTCAAAGCATAGGAAAATCAGAACCAGCGAGAACAGCCTGGGACTCAGAACACAGGAGAAGACCCAACTGGATTATAACATCAGCCTGTCATACTTTACAACCTACTCTTTCCAGCCCTGACGGTTACAGGGAAAGATGAGAACGTGCTCTTTCCGTGTGGTTGCCCCAGGTCGTCTTCCTGGTGTATTTCCTTGGCATGATGGCTTTTCTACAATGTGTATGACATTAAAATAAAACAAATGTCATGTAATATTACATTAAATTATGTTTAAGACTAAACTTAACTTGTGCCTCATGGTGGGGGAAAGTGAGACAGTGGCTCACTTTCCCCCACAGCATTTGGCTCACTTTCCCCCACCACCACAATTTGAGAAAAAACTACCTCTCTTAGCATTTCAGGCTAATCTTCAGTTATCAGCATCACATGGTTTCATATGTTGGTAGTTCATCAACACGTATGATTGAAGTTTTTCTACGTGAATACATTTGCTTTGGCACAACAGTTGATTAAGTTGACAGCAAGAAAATTTACTTTTACATGCAAAATACCTATTTTGGTGAAAAAAACATGCTTACCACAGCACCATGAGGTCCTCTCTTTCAGGGCCATGGGGAAATGAGAGGGGCTTGAAAACATATATCTCACATGACCACAAATGTTTTCCGTTGCCTAGATACAGGGGGTGGCTCACATTACCCGATGCCTCAGATTCCCCCGTTCTCCCCTATACTGTATGTGGAGAAAAAACTTTTTTCTTCTGGCCCCCTCAGCAACAGTACAATACTAACTACTGGTTCAGCCTTGTCTCCCCAAAAAGGCTTTAAAATGACTGTGCTGACCCCCATCTCCATAAGGTAACACACTAACTGCTGTATGCCTAAGTACCCCATACAACCTCACTTCAAATATTCTGAACTATCCCTTAACTGCAACATTTTAAGATTCTCAAACTCAAAGATACAGACTAGACCAGATGTAATTTTAGGCTCCACCAGTCCATATCCTACGGTCTTACCCAGATCCCACAGTAAATCCTGGGGCCTGTTGCATAAAACCAAGATAAGGGATTAACCTAGGATATTTCGGTTATCTTGGCTTGAGTTAGCCATGATCCGGTTGCATAAAAGCGTAGGGACATAAGTTACCATGGAGATTTATCCTTTACGTTTAGCCTGGTCGGGACCAGGTTAAACGTAAAGGATAAACTTATTCTGTTGCCTGATTGGCTCAGTCAGCTGTCGCTCCGATCTGAAATCAAGGTGTTTAACAGTTATTCCATGATCTTCTGTGTAATGCTTTATTTTCATTAGCCTGTTTTAAAGTACCACATAAAAGACTGCATTGTCATTTAGTTGAATAGTTCTTATTTTTTATTTATTTAACCTGAATTAACCTGAATTATTAATTAACTTAATTATAATTAGATTAAGATGAAATTATATAAATGATAATAATTGATGTGATAGTCTGTTCATATTGCAGGCTATAGCCTATTTATACAATTGATTATCTATGGCAGATGACGTTGCAAATGTGGGTCAAATAAATCCACTTTGTAGGCTACTTATAACCATATACAGGTGCATCTAAAACAAAATTGACTATCAATGAAAAGTTCCTTTTTTCTGTAATTTAATTAAAAAAGTGAAACTTAAATATATTCTAGATTCATTACACATTAAGTGAAATTTATCTAGAATAAACATACTTTCAAGAAGGTCGACATTCGAGTATTATAAATATTTTTTTTTCTGATTGGTTGTATGTAATATTCTAATATTTTGAGATACTGGATTTTTTATTCCATGATCAATCAAACATCCAAAAAAAAGTCCTTACATATTTCACTTTGAGTAATGAATCTATGAAAGTTTCACTTTTTTAATGGACTTTCCATGATATACTATTTTTTAGATGCACCTGCAGACTGCTCACAGTCAACTATTTTATCAATAATCAATACAGGGGCATCAATATTATGAACAGCCCCCTCACTTAAGGATTGTAATTGTGTGTGTGTGTGTGTGTGTGTGTGTGTGTGTGTGTGTGTGTGTTAACCCTGAACTAACTTAAGAAATACCAGCGTTCATTTATTATTTTTTTCTCTAATATTTTCAAAACAAGTCTGACCTCCCTCCTCACCCCCATGTGTCAGACAGACTGATTGATTTGAACCTACTCATGTTTCCCTTTTGTGAGAGGTTGGACGTACAGTCAATAGTCACTACTCGCTCCATACACTCAATCATATACTCATATACTGATTTTCTCACATTCAAGTGCGCTCTTCAGTGGGGGACATTTTTAGTATGGGAACATGAACTCAACATTCTGTTCCTACCGATGGTTTGTTGAGACACGAGAGAGAGAGAGAGAGAGAGAGAGAGAGAGAGAGAGAGAGAGAGAGAGAGAGAGAGAGAGGTATGAAAGTGATAGATGGGGAGCGAGAGTGTAGAGCTATTTTTGGCCTGTCTGGGTGTTTCCTACACACACACACACACACACACACACACTCACTCACGCTTCTAAGGCTTGTTGTTGTTCAGAATGTTGAGTGTTGAAAGGGGTGAGTTTTGATTTGATTTGAGTTTGCGTTGTGACGTGTGTGTTTGTGTGTGTGTGTGTGTGTGCGAGCTGTTGATATTCCTAGGACTTTCCTGTGATTGCTATGGTTTCTTTAGCGTTATTCTCAATATCCTTATTGAGTAAACTTCCTACATGCATTTTAAACTACAGTTTAAAATGCAGTTAAATTAACAGCCCCTGCTGCACACCACTGCTGAATGTTATGTCGAGGAAAATGCCTGTCAGCCATCCGTCGTGTTGTCACAGAGATTTTTGCTGTGTTGGTTAATCTTTTCAGACACTCACTCTGTCTGTTTTTCATACACACACACACACACACACACACACACACACACACACACACACACACACACTACAGCATACCGTGAAAACATTTGAACAGGCGTGTGTTTTACAGAGTTTAAAGTGTGTATTGGACTGTATGATAGTGACTTGCTGGGGTTTCCATTCATGTTTGCACTGTATCTGTTTAATAATGTGATTGCCCTGATTGATTTCTTATACTTGTTTATGTGGTGGTATGATTTGTGACAGACCTGAGGGAACATATTTGGGGGCGGCAGTGGCGAAGTGGGTAGGAAGTTGGCCTCTGGTGTGCAGGATCGGAGGTTCGATCCCCCGTCTCCCCGCCACATGTCGAAGTGTCCCTGGGCAAGACACTGAACCCCGAATTGCTCCCGATAGTTAGCTTAGTTAGCTTAGCACCCTAGTGCTAAGCCTACCCTGCGTGGTAGCTGCTGCTATCGGTGTATGAATGTGTGTGTGACTGGGTGAATGTGTACAAAAAAACAATGTAAAGCGCTTTGAGTCTGTGATAAACGGAGATATAGCGCTATACAAGTCCATTTACCATATTTGATATGGTGTATTTAAATCCAGATGCCTTTCTTCTCCATTAGGCTTATAGACCTGCATGACAGGACTGAATTTTGACAAAATAAAAATGCCACACCTTTGAAGCTTCAAAACCTGGCTGGACTAATCACAAAAAGTAAATGGTCCTATTACTGCTTTGCATTGTGGGAGCTGTCCTTTGCTCTACGACTGTTATATGAGGCCCATATTGCAAAAGGATTTGCGATATGGGACTATGGGGCGATTTTTAAATATGTCTTGAAAGGTAGATTATCCCAGTGTCTGCAGGTTAAATGTGTAATTTCTTTTCGCAGCATTCTTCATATTTGGTGCTTTAAATAACCCTGTAGCCTCCACATTATGTGACACAGGAGGGTCACACATAATGTGAGCATGTATAGCACTGAAGTCTCGCCCTCTGTATCTTATGAGAATGAACTGACCGCCACAAGACCCAAGCAAGACGCTCAGGCATGTGAAGAGAATGAGATGGAGTGATGGAGTGGAGTTTGGCAGGTTTGATGTTTGTGGCACTGACATTACTGGAAGAGAAAAGCCAGCTGCATTTAGAACAAACTTCCAGCTGACCACACCCTGACACTCTCTGGTACACACACACACACACACACACACACACACTTTTTAATGAAAGACACAGGTCAAGATCATAAAAACTGTGTTTTTCTTTTACTGTTTTTAATTAGATTTTTTTGAGTGTGGTTTTTAGGCCTGCTACTGATTCACTGATGAACTGAACTGAATTTATTCTTAAATGTTGTTGTTGTTGTTGTTGTTGTTGTTGTTGTTGTTGTTGTTGTATGTGTGGCGTGCCCACTTGTATGTGTCTTAAATGTGCTGCACTTTTGACCACACAAATTTCCCAACTCTGGGATAATAAAGTATACTTTGACTTGACTGACAATTCACGACATGAATCTGCATGCGCGCAGGAAAAAAAAGAAAAAAAAAAGTTTTGCTCCCAAATATCATCATTTTTTCATCGTCTTTGTTCTTGTGTTTACTCAGCCCACTGCAGATAATAAGTCTCTTCCTCTGTGTATACCCCCTTCCTTCATCTCTCTTTCTTTCTCTCTCTCTCTCTTTCTCTCTCTCTCTGGATTTCCCATTTCCCTCCATCTCCCTCTTGGCTTGTCTTTCTTTCACATCCTCCTCCTCCTTCCCTTTTCTCTTCTCCTGCAGCATTCCTCACATTCCTGTGTGCTTCTCAAGGGTAAGGACCCCGCTGGCAGACCAAGGCCAAACATTATTACAGAGCTCTCTCTCTCTGTCTCTCTGTCTGTCTCTCTCTCTGTCTGTCTCTCTCTCTCTCTCTCTCTCTCTCTCTCTCTCTCTCTCTCTATATATATATATATATATATATATATATATGTATATATATATTTATATATATGATATATATAGATATATGATGAAAGTCCAATAAATCAGACAAAACACATATGAACATTAAATACATTATGAACATTATATTACTTATATACTGTGTGTGTGTGTGTGTGTGTGTGTGTGTGTGTGTGTGTGTGTGTGTGTGTGTGTGTGTGTGTGTGTGTGTGTGTGTGTGTGTGTGTGTGCTTCGATCACTCACTGTCCCTCAGGTTGTGGCATGTTAATACATACTGGGCAGCAAGACAAGCCCTGTCTCCTTCTCCGAGGGGTATTTTTAATTTGGAGAGGTCATTCAGCTCTTTGAAATCTGGGATTACAGAGCTGAACTTGTTTCATTAAATGTTGTACATTCTAGGAGAAAGTGCATCTCTGTCTCAAGTAACAACCTCACCTGTCAAACAGTGACCACATTTCTGTTGTTTTCTTTTGGTTTTCTTTTGGTTGCCATGATCTTTCTCTCTCTCTCCTTCTGTTTCTCTCATCCCATCTCCTTCCCTCTCTTATTTATAGAGCTGTAATGTCAAGTACATTTACTCCAGTATACTGTACCTAAGTACAAGTTTCTGTACATGCAGCTGTTAACTTAAAGCTATAGTGTGTATCTTCTGCCCCCCCTGTGAGTAATTTTGAGTAATTACAACAACACTGTGGGTGCATACATGAGATAAGCCTTCAGTGATGGCACATGGATTGTATACCTTATGCTGTACTTAGCAACTCAACAACTGAAACATTTCTTGGCATTCTTTGAGCTCCCTCATTTCTCCTCTCTAACCCCCCCCCCCCCCTCCCTCCTGCCTAATTGTATTTTACAGATAGCGTCTGCGTGCTTGTACTTAAAGCAAGTTAAAATATCTTACTGGGACCACTGTGTTTCATAATGAGTGGTAATACGGGTCATAGCCTTCTCTGTTACCTCAAAACAGGCTCACTCATGTTTATAGAAGCGCTGTTTTTTGTTTGTTAACAACGACACACTGTCCGCACACACACACACACACACACACACACACACACACACACACACACAAAGATCGCCATTTCTCATGCAAATGCATCTTTACTTGAGTCTGCATGGATTTGAATGTGGTTAAAGTAACTTCAATGTTTAAAATATTGAAATAAGTTTCCTTTAACAGTTAATGTCTTCCAGGTGTCGGTCAGATACTGCATCACTACAGTATTGAGAATTGAAGGAACAATGGTTGTAAGTCTCGGGTTCAGGACATGTGTCTACGTATATGTGTCATGGGTGGGTCTGGGTATCGTTTGAAAATTTACTTTTTGCAGTTAAAAAATTTTAGTGCAGTGCCCGTACGAAGCAGGTATACGCTTATCCGTAGCCTTTACCTTCAGGAACTCCTCACCCCCCCGACAACCTCACGTACACTCCGTTCAGGATCCACTCACACCCTCCAAACCCGACATACAAAGCTGTGCACCATGGGTGATCGGGCCTTTTCTGCTGCTGCCCCTAGACTATGGACGCCCTCCCTGACCACCTGAGGGCCCCACAGACTACAGCTCTTTTTAAACGGAACCTCAAAACACATCTCTTTAAAAGAGCATTTAGCTAAACTTTCTTTGAGGTTCCCCCTTTTTAAGCACTTTGAGATTCTTGAATATAAAGTGCATTATAAATAAAATGTATTATATTATTATTATTATATAGGCAGTGTCACACAGTCATTGAAATGGCTGTCACATTGCTCGTCAATGTCATTTATTTTTTATTTTTTTAAAGATATTTTTTGGGCATTTTTCATGCTTTTATTGACAGTGCAGAGAGACAGAGGTGAAATGGGGCAGAGAGGGGAGTGACATGCAGAGAACGACCGCGGGCAGGAATCGAACCCGGGTCTGCTGCTGGGCCCGGCCCGGGAGGGGGACGCTCTACCAACTGAGCTAAAGGCGCCCCCGTCAATGTCATTTTTGGGACTATCTTTAATATATTTTTGCGCCATATATAATCCTCTGTCCTTTAAAGGCAAATCAGATGAATATTATTTATTGGTAATTGCAGCTTGAAGGCCACAGCGTTTATTTTTGCAACCAAAATGAAGGGCATTTTTTGCATCTTACATAGTCTTTAGCTCGTGTAGGTGTTAGTTTGTAACGGTTTTAAAACATTTTGTGGAAGAGATCATGTTTACATTCACCGTTAGCAGAGCTATCGGAGACCGTGCTAGTTTAAGCTCAGGCCAATCTGACAAACAGTCAGGGAGAAATGCGAGCCACAGACAGACACACAGACGTTTTTTTTTTGCTTTATAGATAGATGATATGATAACTGGTTTTGGTACTAATTCAAATGTATTTACTTGAGCTTACTTGGAAAAATATGAGAATGTTTTTCTCCAAAACATTTATTTTCATTTAATAAAACAAGCCAACAAGCCAATTTCACGCCTGACCTTCATTTAGGTTTTTGTAACTTTTGTTATATTTGCTAACCCAGACACAGTCCACTTTCAATGCTCATCTCTAGTCAGCCATCATTTTCCCTACACACCTGCTCATGAGGGCCCTCTCTACACTGTATTCTGACACTTTAGTATTTAGTTAAAGATCTCTTCTAGTGTTGAAGCAGGAGAACGTCTCTGCAGCAATGTAGCACATAGCTGACCACATCCTGCCTGCTCACTGACAGAGAAGCTCCATACGTCAGTAACTGTCTTTAACTGGGTCTCATTTCAATAGAATTGACTTTAATGTTTGTCTCACTCATCATGTTCATCAAAAATAATTGCTTCCGGCATGTTTGCACTTGTGCTGTTGCTTCAAAATGTTCATACTGACTTTTGTTACATTATAGAATTACAAGGGCTTTCCTTAGTGGACAGGAATCAATTAATCACACGTGGACTTAAAGAAAAGGAAAGCATAGCCTACTCCAGTTTTTGACTTTCACAGTCATTGGAAAAAAAATGTTTTAGTTGAAATGGCAGTGATGGCAGCTCTGCAAAGGAAAACTCTTTTTTTGGATGGAATATATGTTGTTTGTGTGAAAATACTAACTGACCAGTGCTGTTGTGTGTGTGTGTGTGTGTGTGTGTGTGTGTGTGTGTGTGTGTGTGTGTGTGTGTGTGTGTGTGTGTGTGTGTGTGTGTGTGTGAGTGAGGGTATGTGCGTGTGTGTGTTTGAGTGTGTGTGCGTGCGTGTGTGTGTATGTGTGCTTGTAAGTATTCTCTCTCCCTGTGGGCGGTTGCCTGCTGCGCTGCTTTTCTGTCACCCTGTGGTTTTGTTATTTTCGTCTTGAAACCGGATGTGATACAGACTGCATGGTGGATTGTGTAATTGAAGGGACTCACCACATACACTAGCATGCACACGTGTTCACATAGACACACACACACACACACACACTCAAGCACGCGCCTATATGCTTGCACACGCAATTTATGTCAGTGCACAATAGACACATATGCGATCATAATCACACGTAACATACTGTACATAGAAGTCACACAAACACGGGTATGTCGCTCTGTACACCCCCACACACACAAAGGGTTTCTGGGAACAGTGCTGGCTTCCCCCCTTGTTCACAGGGTGAGCTATAGCGGATGATGGAGCAACACCGGCGCTAGATAGACGCACACGCTTCTTGGTTTCAATATTGGTCTGTTGTTGACCTGGCTGACGCTCAGATCGGAATAAAGGATGAAAGGAACACACGCTTTGAGCTGTGTGGAAACAAAGGGACGGTTGAACGTGGGGAAAAACACTCAGAGTGTGTCAGTGAAACTCATAATAAATGTCAGTTTCTGCCTCAACAACTGTTTTATATTCAGACAGACTGACAGATTTCAGACAGACAGAGTTCAGCATGTTTAGCTGTTTGGAGGCAAACAGCTAAACATGCTGAACTATTCCTTTAAGAGTGTCACATGTGGCTCTAAATGTTTGTCTCAAAGACAAAAGACAACACACTGAACATTGCGAGTGAAAGCCTGCGGCGCTCAAGGGCGTGAAAAAGTGAAATGAAACTCCCTCACATTTTTGCGTGGACTTCTTAAAGCTGGGGTGGAGAATTTGGGAAGAAAATAGCAGTTGGGATAGAGATTTGAATCCAGATACCTCAACCGCTCCACTTATGGTCCCTCCCGGACACAATCTACACCAACAACGTCGGTCGGTGCCAAAGTGAATGGACAGTCCCAACAGCCAATAAGAACAGAGAATCAGATTTTTATTTGGTAACACTTTACAATAAGGTACACAAAATTGTAGTGTAGTATGTGTTACCTACTACATAGTTTTTTTTGTGCTACCAAACACATAGGGTTTTTTTTGGTGTATTACCTACTACATAGGGTTTTTTTTGTGTGCTACCTAAGACCCTGTTTCCACCTGGGATTAACATCTGACTTTTTGAATCTGGTTACAAGTGGACAGCTCTCAATCAGTGTGTTCCCACTTGTATTTTCAAATGTGACTTCTTTGTCTACTTGTGATGCGATTCCATTTACCCGCGCTGTATTTAAATCAACACGTACATCATTTCCGTTTGCATTGCTGTTTTTAACCGGTGGGGTTCAAACAAGTAAACATACAGGGCTGTACAGTGCCACAGTTTTAATCGCATTTGCTATTAAAATGCATTACATGCTAAGATAATTACAAGTCTAGGTTGAAGAGATAGGCTACTGTCTCATTTAGACAAGGAGGAGCGATGCACAACACTGCTTAGAGGGCTCTACATTAACACTTGCCAAATGCGGGAAATATCATAGATAGTATATAAAAGTAAAAACTTTTAGGCAAGTAAGTTATTACACCACTTTGGCTGGTGAAAGATGTGTGTTTGCCGGGCGGCTTTTCTAACGTCTGCTACACTCTTGTCACCACCACCAGTACACGGCTTTATGCAGTTAAGTTACTTTACGTGCGAACAGAATATTTTCTGTGCGCCTTCACATTAAAAGCCTGTTACTATCCAAACGCGAGTTGACTTTTATTTTTAAGCGGATAAGAACAGGAAGTCGTTGCCTTGCAGCTCTACGTGTTTTCAGATTTACGCAGTGAAATTAAATCAGAGGACAGAAAGCTTGTCATTTGCAATACTGTGGGATGCAACTAACGTTCATGAGGCTTCTATAAAAGCTGCATGAACTTTTAACGTATTTCCGCTCAGGCAGGGGGCAGCAGTTGAGTAGGAGGTCCCTAAAGTGGACAAGAGTCACATTGGTGTTTCCAAATGAATGCGGACACAACGGTCACAACGGACGTAAACCACCTCCGAATGTGGTTTTTGTGATCCGATCTCAATGCGTCTTGAGAGTGTTTTCACCTGTAGTTAAAGCTTTATTCATGTGATCCGATTACAAAAGTCAGATGTTAATGCCAAGTGGAAACGGGGTCTTACATATGATTCACCATCCTGACTTATCTTAGGCTGCAGTTTAGAGAATGAACCTTTGTGTTAGGTAGCACAAAAAAACCCTATGTAGTAGGTAACACACCAAAAAAAAAACCTATGTGTTAGGTCAATCAGAAATCACATACCCCACCTTTAAAGGGGACATATTATGAAAAACCAAACATTGCCGGTGTTTGGGCACACTGTTTAGGTTATTGGCGTCCCTACCAGCACACACAAGCTTCAAAAAGACAAATATGTCAGTTTCTTCTGGGACACTTATTTCGAAAAAGGGGGGATTTGAAGGTTTGTTCCAAAATACACCGACTGATGACGAAATCGGTCGGTTTTCATCATCATAAATACTCCCACGGGAAAGCTCACCAGAAACTCGGCAGTTGATTGGCAAATCAAGATGACCCGTTGGTAACCACACACACACCTGGCTGAGCCTCCACTCGCTCATGCAACAACAAGCTGCAGTGTGAGCTCCACCTCAAGCTACCATCACACCCCAGCCTCGAAGCACACTAGGGCTGAATGGATTTACTTCATTTTTTGATAGGCTATTTCCAGCAAAGGTTTGCAATCTGTTAGTGTGATCAAAGCCTTTTTACTGGAGTGTGGAGGAGACTGTGCCAGGAAGACTGAGAGACACCATCCATCCGAAATGTAAGTAGTCCTATTTTAAAAATAATTCTGTCCGTTTGTTAGTTCAATGTCTGTAATGTGCTTTATTTTATCCCTCCTATAATAACCAACACCGACTGAAATGAGAGAATGCGGGGTTTAGTCGTTAGCATTAGCGCCCGCTAGCTTTACCGTTAGCTTTATGCTAACAGTTAGAGCTGTGAGTCTTTTGCAGTGACTGTTATTTGGCTCTTTTGTGAGCTCACGTTAGTCCTGCCGTGACAGCCCCTGAGTGAAAAACAGACGGTGAAACTGTAGGGTGTGTTGGAAACTGAAGAGTATTTTTTTTAATAGCTTCATCCTGCTACCTGCTAGCTGTCTGATTGTATAGCTCAAGTACACACCGCAATAAGTCTGCGGACAGTGTGTAGTACAAGCAGCAGTGGGCCTATTATATGATCTCCAGTGTAATGTACACATAGACAGGAATACTGTAAGTTGTCTCTGCTGGTGTTTGTTTCCTGTCCATTATATTTCAAAAAGCACACAGTATCACTCAGAACTTGTTGCTTATTGAGCCAGGGCTATACTGAAT
Organism: Hyperoplus immaculatus; assembly: GCA_949357725.1. Lineage (NCBI taxonomy): Eukaryota > Metazoa > Chordata > Actinopteri > Uranoscopiformes > Ammodytidae > Hyperoplus > Hyperoplus immaculatus. The sequence goes on from OX442360.1 coordinate 3,166,309, forward strand.
TTGTTGTAGCTTTGCCATAACAGATGTATGATGTAGGCCTATACATGTCAGCTAGGCTACATGATGTAACATTGAATGTGCCATGTTTTACAGGTGTCTGAGTGACCTGAAGGAGCCGGACGGAGCCACCAAGACCGTCACACTATCCGTTCCTTCAGAGGAGGATGTGTTCACTGGGTGGGACAGGTGGTCTTCTTCAGGGCCCAACAACAACTGGACAGTTACATAAAAGTTATGGCTTTGCTTCTGTTTGATATGTACACTTCATATTTTCATTCCACTGGCTATGAATAAACTGCTTTATTTTTAAGGATGTTTTTGGTCTTTTTAAAATGTAATGATACTGTTTTATCAGAGAAAATCTTCAGCGAGACGAAAATGTGAGTTTCAAGTAATCCTTTACTACAGGTAGCAAACAGTGACAGTAAGCAACACAATACATTTTTTTACGGTAAAACTTTATTATGAATGAGTGATCACAATACAAATGATACATTATCTACTAGATATTGAAATGTTGTCAGATAATTTGCAGCTCTGACAAACCTAAAGCATAATTATTTCAACCATACATTTTACAAAAGATAATGCCTTTCCAGGGAATCTTGACATGATTCAGGATACATTCTTTTCCATTATGGTTACTGTACATTTTTACATGTCAACTCAGTATCGGTTCACAACCAAAGCTTTTTCACTCCACTGGGCTGTAGATCATTCCACAGACCTGTAAAGACAAACGTAAAACAGGGTGTATGTTACCAGTTTAGAGAGTTTATGCATAAATACTTAGCTCAAATTATGTTATTGACTGTGACATAATTAAACAGTATTTACCTGAGGATAATGTCAGGGAAATCAGAAATCTTGATGCCATTTTCACAGTTTTCAGCTCAGACTCCTGTCTGAACAGGTTCAGTTGTACATCTTTTAGTTTAGAACTGGTTAGTGTGCCGATATTTGTGGTAGAAATGAAGCTAAACATGTTTACATTGGTCTCCATGCTGCATTGGCCAAAAGTAAACAAAACTGACAGCTGGGCGTGTGCCATGCCCATGTAGGTAGGTATAGAGTAAATGAGCAGGGCGGTGCATGCACGCCCATGTAGATCTGACCAGTCAGAGCAGACTAGGATTTTTGCGAAGGGAGGTAAGCTGTCAAAACCAACCTTTTGAGATAGAGGCAAAAGAAGGCTGGAAAAGACGATGAAGAAATGGGAAATGGTTGAAAACTATTGGGTTTTTTGAACAATAAACCATGAAAACCTTTTCTAGTAGACCTTGGAAATACACCTTTAAAACCGAGATTTAGCATAATATGTCCCCTTTAAGGGCCCCCCTGGAGCGGGTCGGGACCCTGAACCACATCACTCTGCATGCTGCTGATGACAGCGCAGGGTCGGAGCGTTCTGACAGCAGATGGAGCCATAGAGCGCATGTATGCAGGGACAACTCTTAGTATTATTTGAATTAAACTTAAAAGTCCCAGCCTGTGTAAAAAACAAAAGTATACAAGTTAGAGAAAGAGAATCCGGGTGCGGGGATTGGCTGCGTGTGTGTGCAGTGCACCCAATGGGAGTCAGTCAGTGTGCAGGAAAACAATAGGCTAGATAGAAGGTCCGTGTGAAGTCGAGGCTATTTTTGGTGGGACCCGCCTTGCTGGCTATTTGTGTCGGCAGGAGGAGAGCGGAGGGGCGAGGGCAGGACTTGAGAGGAGAGGGGGCCGGACTTTTCTTTTCTTCTCTGCAACTTGCCTGCTGCTGCAATAAGTCTCTGTTCTGTTTCTTCTTCCGTGTAGCCGCACAGCACGCAGCGGCTCTCTCCATCAGCAGGTTGTCGCTCTGTTGGACGCTCTTTGGATTACCTTCACACTGGCTGTCACACTGTGTTAACGGAGCGGTTAGGTGTTAACGGCGTCTAGCTCACACACAACAAGGTAGGCTGCGCTGCTGGTGCTGACGTCAGGCTCAGATGTGGGTACAGCTGGAAAGTTCCTTTTAATGTCCCTTCTCTTCAAGGCGTTGTTGTTTATAGCGCAGTTTTGAGATGTGAGGAGGAGATGCGAGTGTTTGTGTGTGTGTGTGTGTGTGTGTGTGGAGGGGGGGGGGGGGGGGGGGGGGGGGGGGGTTATACCTGCGCAGGTGTTGTGCTCGCGAGCGCTGCACGGTAAAACTATTACAAACTCCCTAAGCATGCTTGTTTGAGCGTTCTCAGAAATATGAAGTCCTTCTTATGAATCCCAGAGCCGGTGTTCACAGAGGGCTGTTAAAGCGGATGAAGTGGGATCAATTGTAATAGAAAGAACCACTGCCTGCCGCCGCACACTGGCTTTTGTCGTTCAAAGGAACATGTTGATTCTGTTTGTCTCTCTTTGTCTTTGTTGACACCTGTCATTTTCTCTCAGACATCTTTCAAGCTCTATTGACTTCTGGCCTCTCATGTTTGACACTTTACGGGTTTTTTTTCTTCGCTGCTGAACAAGATATTTACCATCATCATCATATTATTTCATGTCAACAGGTCTGTTAAACTCATAGACTTACACATATCTTCTTTAGTATGTGGGGGGAACAAAACATTTTTTATGGTTAGTATATAGTTATTAGATATGCCTATTTATTTATTTATTTTGATTGACACAGAGTTACACAGAGAGGATACTTTAAGTCAAGGAGCAACACAGTCTTATAAGACATGATTGTAATACATGTACAGTAGGCCTATCTTATTTCACTACAATTATTTTTATTTCCATGTACAGATTTTTCTTTACTCTGCATTTATTTTAACTTTATCTTGCATTTTCCTTTATATTTGTGTTATTTTGCTTATTCTATTTGTGTCTCAGGTGTTGCTCTTGTGTTTTTTCTTCTTCTATATTGCATTGTTGAGAGGAGCATAAGAACTGCATTGCCAATGACTGCTATTGTTAATGTACATATGACATTTCGTTAGCCTCATAGCATAATTGCCTAAATCATATTTACTCTTCTCTACTTTTACTCTATTCTACATCTAGTCTACTCTACATCTACTTTACCCTACTCTATAACCCTTAAAATATGACTTAGGCAATTATTTTCATTTCATTTCATTTAACTTTTATTTATCCTCGAGAGACCAATTGAGGGGTGACCCTCATTTTCAATGACGTCGAGTTCAAAACAAATTCAAAGGAAAAACAACAATACATACACAATATTCAATGCAAAAACATCAAATACACAACAACAGTGCTATTAGGCTAACGAAAAGTAGATGTAGAGTAGAGTAGATGTAGAATAAAGTAGATGGAGAGTAAAAGTACAGTTGAGTAAATATGATTTAGGCTATGAGGCTAACAAAATAAACCATCTTGAATCTCGTACTGTATGAGCTGCATTGTTCTCATGTATTGTTCTGTTTGTCTCCACAGATGTACAGATCACCTCTGGTAAAGCCATAAAGACAGAGAGAACGGACCACATATCTCATCCAGTGGCTGGTACGTGAACTTTTAATCTTAAACCTACTAAATACCCACTGTAACTTAATAAGCTGTTGTGGCGGAGGGTGATTTTTGGCTTGAAGCACTCAGAGCTAGAGGCTACAGCTGTCAGCACACAAACATGCATGTGGAACAATGCTGCTGGTTTTACAGTCCGCCCCCTAAGGATCTGCATCCTGTCATCTTGACAACTCTTTTTTTTACAGCATAGCATAGGCTACTGCTGTCATCCCACACACACACACACACACACACACACACACACACACACACACACACACACACACACACACACACACACACACACACACACACACACACACGACAAAGTGCAGAACAGGTGTTAGCCTAGTTGGAAAGATTCACTCACTCACTCACTCACTCACTCACTCACTCACTCACTCACTCACTCACTCACTCACTCACTCACTCACTCACTCACTCACTCACTCACTCACTCACTCACTCACTCGCTCTTTTTTTGGCTGCAGGTCCATGCAATTCAATTCAGTTTATTTAAGAAGGAGACAGTGCAAATGAATAAAACACATGATCATACATGGGTTAAATATGCCAGAATTAGCCAAAAGGCTATTTTTCATGTGTTGTCCCCTGACATCAGGAAAGAGTGGGTAGTTTATAATCTGTCACAAGGTCATGCAGAAATGTTATTAAAAATGGAAAAAACACACAGCTGTAGATATTTGAATAGAAAATGATGAGATCCGGAGTTCTGATTAATCATACAGGATATTCGATACACCATTATAGTAGGATTCACTTCACTTCCATGATTGGGTTCTTTTTCTTCTTAGTAGTGGAGGGTTGTGTCATATTTTGAAATCTTGACAGGAAGTCTTTGAAGATTTTTGACGTAATTGAAACAAACAGGGGACACGTCAGGATGTATTTCACTACAAATGTTATAGTTGTAACTGTTTTTCATTTGTCACATACGGTATTTGCTGAACGTTTGTTTGAATTGCGGCCATGCTTTGAACAATGACAAGTCAACACTCACCTGTTGATGAGATCAAACCTACAGTTTACCACAACACATGTCCAAATAGCCTTTCTTCACAATACCAATACTTTCCATCAGTTGCAAATATGCACAAGGATAGAGCAAGGAGAGATGCATCGTACCAGGTTTTAGCAAACTGCTATTTTCCACCTGTAGTCGGGGGTAAGAACAATAAAAACTACTAAACTGAACAAGACACAATAATATCTAGACATGGGATTAAACACTAAAAGGATCACAAGATACAATAATATAAATACATAGGATAAGAAAGTTCACGAAAAGCACTACATTACACATTTTATCAAATTGTAAACGGCAACTTCCTGTCACAGAATATAAAACAAAACAGGCATTTTTTCCATTTCTATCTACTAGTGATTCTAATTTTTGTTATAACAAGAAAATGAAAATGAAATCTGTGTTTTGTTGTAGTCCATCCTTTTCTGACTATATGATGAAGAAAAAACCTTGTATTTACATTTTATTTATTTTATTTTAAAGCTGCTCCGAGGAACTTTCAGTTTGTGTTAATTCTATCGGCCCCCTTTGGACAAAAGCGATAGTGTTTTTGTCACTACGCCAGCTGTTGTTCCTGGGCAAGCAAACCCTTGACAAATGCATTAACCCATTGATGACGGCTGCTGCGCGATGCCACATTGTATCTCCTGCCTGATGCTGCGTAACGCAGCATTGTTACTTTATCTAATTTTCATGGCATGCTCAGCATAGAATGCACCGTCATTGGTTCTAATACACATGAGGTGGGTTTTGTTGATTTTTTAAGACCACGTGACCACCCAAAAGTTGTGTGGTTTGCCGAAAATCACGTAAATCAAAAAAATTAAAAATAAATAAATACAAAATAATGATAAAAAAAATACGCCAGCTGTGTCGGCAATAGTGTATTACAGAACAGTTAGTGGCGTTCGGAGCGCAGAATCTAGGTCTACAATAGGCTACTGACGAAAATCACACAACACATTGCATCTATTTATTAACAATATTTATGAATTTAGGCTATATTTTGCTGCTCCAACTCAAATTCAGCCCAGCCAGGCGATAGTTAAGTTTCTGTTTCGTTTTCATCTCCGTGGTATACAGCCGTTTGGACCAGCTGATCGGCTCCCGACAGCAGGAGTCAGTCTGCGTTCCAGTTGTACTGGGAAGTCGGTTTTATGGTGCCAGTGATAACTGAACTAAATAATAAAATAAAGCTATCTCCTCCTTCCTATATCTGTCTATCTTTATCCCTCCACTGCACACTCAGTCACTACTATCCATGCTAAAAGGAAGCAGGATTATAACCTCATTTAGCACATTATTTTTAAATATTTTATATTATTTATTATTATTTTTTCTCCCCCATCTAATTTTGACGATTTTTAGAAAAATGTGTTGGTTTGTAAGCGCTAAGGGAGCATGTTTAGATAAAACCTGTGAACCTTAACTTTTAAATGTATTTTATTTCATGTTTCTATGTGCTACGCAGGCTTAGATATTAAGGTTTTGGTAGACTTGACAATTTGTACTATTTTTTCAGAAAACCCTCAGGCATTAAGGGCATGCGTCCTAGATTGCAATAGTCATCAATGGGTTAAGAAAAACTGTCTAAAAATAGCATTCTTTGCACTGATGGTTTCCGTTTGCTGTTACCATGTAATTTATGATCATCAGAGGAAAAACCAGACTGTTTCAGAAATATTTAGAAGTTCCTCGTAGCACCTTTTAAAAATCAAATCAAATAACCACTCTATTTTTTCGTTTCTCAATAAACTTTTGTGAAACAAAAATGCAAAGAGCAAAAGCTAGCCAGAGCGTTTAGTTGAGTTGAGTTAGCGTTGCCTCACATGGGAAACACTTCGGGGCGGCTGTGGTGAAGCGGGTAGGGCGGTCGTCCACTGGGTTACAGGGTCGGCGGTTCGATCCCCCGTCTCCACGCCACATGTCCAAGTGTCCTTGGGCAAGACATTGAACCCCGAATTGCTCCCTATAGTTAGCTTGCACCCTGCGTGGTAGCTACTGCTATCGGTGTATGAATGTGTGTGTGATTGGGTGAATGTCTAAAAAACAATGTAAAACACTTTGAGTCTGTGACAAACCAGGGAAAAGCATAAGTGAAGGCCATTTACTTCAACCTGAGATCAAAATGTATTTGATCCGCCCATCAGGAAGAAGTCAGCATGGGTCTTTCTCTGTGTCCGGCTTTCTTTACTCTAGATTAGCATTGTGCACTGTGCAGCATGCCTGTGTGATCACACTGTGTAGGATTACAATGCATCACCCTCTGAATGGGAAGCTGGCTCTCGCTGTGCCAGGCTCCGCTGACTGTATGCTGAACCATGGGCCTGCTACGTGCCCTGTGTGTACGTGTGTGTGTGTGTGTGTGTGTGTGTGCAAGTGTGTGTGTACGCGTGTTTGCGTTTCTGTGGAAAAACCCGGTGAGGTCATGGCCTATGGCTGTAGGGTCTGGTTACATGTTGTCCACGGCAGGGCAACTGAAACTGGCTTTTCTTTTCTTTGTCTTCCTCTATACTCTCTCTCTCTCTCTCTCTCTCTGTCTCTCTCTCTCTCTCTCTCTCTCTCTTTACACACACCTCAAATTCTATTCTTTTTCTTTTTACTGTTGAGCCTGGTGCCACGCGTCTCTGAAGCATGAAGACTGGTTGGCAGTTGAAGGTGGCAAGGCAGCAGTCAGTATAAGATGTGTATAAGATGTGAAAAGCACCATTTCAAAAGCCCATGGTCCAGAGCTCAAACAGCCCTTTAAACTCCACAGAGGCTATAATAGACCTGCAAAGCCAGCAGGATTACCTCCCACTCACAACTGTGGTATGTTATCCTTTGGTTCTTCTATAGTAACCCTAAAACTCTTTTAATACACACACAAAAGAAAGACTCCCCGCCTCAATACTGGCTTTATTTTACGTATTTGTTACAGCAATTTACCCTTAGAGACCTCACATACTGGGATAAGGGACTTCTAACTTTATCATAATAGCGTGAAAACTCATATTTTTTAAGAAATTTCACACTCAAATTACCATCCGCCATCCTGCGACAGACACAAATGCACGATTATGTAAAGTCTAGTCGATGTAAGTGCTGTAGAAGTTGCTATGGTTCAGAGTATTGAAAAAAAAAACTAATGTTGAGATAATGGCCGACAAGGTTTCGTCAAATAAACAAAAGTGCATTCTGGACCGTTGATTTATACAAGTAGGAAAGAGTTATGTAAGGAAATAGACAATAATTTCAAAATTAGCCAATGCTTAAAAAAACAATGTTTTTGCTTGCAGTCAACACATACAGTTTATACAGTATACTATATATACCTTTAGTATAACTTTTTATTATCCCCTCTATTATTTATTACAATTATAAAATATATGTATTATCAAATAATCTTAAAATCATAAAATAGTAGCAAATGTCCATTGCAATTTCTCCGAAGATTTATGCAAAAAATATCCAATTTAAGTAAGTAATTTCCTTTAATTGTGTCAATACATATATGTTGAGAAGTGTAGGGGAGGAAGGAGACACACGCACACACACACACACACACACACACACACACACACACACACACACACACACACACACACACACACACACACACACACACACACACACACACACACACACACACACACACACACACTAATCTCCCTCACTTCTTAACACTGAGTGAGTAACCCTAACCCAACGTTTTAATCAACGGGGTTTAGAGTGTATCCGGTGCAGAAGGTAATAAAGCGGCCACACTATTTATTTGAATTCTATCATGAGTTCCCACTGGTGTGTGTAGCCTTTTTGTTCCCCCCCAGACACAGTTGTGGTAGTAACGGTTTTTAATAGTAGAAGGGATAATAAGGAAGGCGGGTTATTTTTGATCTGCCGGACAAATGGCTCAATTGTGCTGCCTCTAGGTGCATGAAATCACTTGATATGTCAGGGGGTAATGTTATATAATAGCCTCCAAGGGGGCCCCATGGCAATTTCTGTGTGTGTGTGTGTGTGTGTGTGTGTGTGTGTGTGTGTGTGTGTGTGTGTGTGATTGTGTGATTGTGTTTCTGTATATTTTTGTCAGCCTGCTCGTATTTAGTGTAAATGGAGCCATAAATGCAGTGTGTGTTAAGTGTATGTGGCTTAAGCTTTTAGTGGTGTGTCAAATCAAAAGCATGTTGTATTAACCTTTGAGCTAAAGCCTCCTCACTGTGGTCAGCTGGGTAATAATTGGTGTGCTGTATTACTTAATCTATCTATCTATCTATCTATCTATCTATCTATCTATCTATCTATCTATCTATCTATCTATCTATCTATCTATCTATCTATCTATGAAGCAAGAAACGTCTGTTTGTCTGTGTGTCTGTCTGTGTATCTGTTTGTGACTGGCATATCTCTTGGACTGTTAGTCAGATCGGCCTGAGCTTCTAGATATGGCTTGCGCACGGCACAAAGGTATGCATCCTTGATTGATTGTGAGGTTTCTTGGACCAAATATGAATATGTAGAAGTTATCATATTTATATCATATACTGGTGGTGAATACATGCGCACACTGAAGGCCACAGTAACCGACGGGCATGAAGTAGTCTCCAGCTAAACCCCGCCTCCCTCTGATTTGATTGGCCGCTGCGACCAAAGCATGAATTGACGAACGGGCAAGGCAAGGCAAGGCAAGGCAAGGCAAGTTTATTTTTAGAGCACATTTCGGACACAAGGCCATTCAAGGTGCTTTACATAAGCAATAACAAAATACATCAAGTAAGAACAAAATACATCAAGTATAGAGCACACATTCCAAAAAAAACAAAAAAAAAATTCAAAATGACAAATTAAAATTTCAGGTTAAAACGTAAACAGAACGGTCTTCAGACCTGATTTAAAAGAGCCGAGTGTTGAAGCGGACCTCAAGTCCCCTGGAAGTTTATTCCAGAGCTTGGGTGCATTAAAACTAAAGGCTGACTCTCCCTGTCTGGTCCTTACTCTGGGGACTTTCAATAGCCCAGTCCCAGATGATCTGAGAGCACTGACTGGTTCATAAGGGACCAGTAGGTCAGATATGTATTTTGGCCCTAAACCATTTAGGGCTTTGTAGACCAACATCAATATTTTAAAATCAATTCTTTGGTTAACAGGAAGCCAATGTAAAGACCTCAGAACTGGGGTGATGTGATCCACTTTTTTGGTCCTAGTGAGGACTCGAGCAGCAGCGTTCTGAATTAGCTGAAGCTGTCTGATTGATTTTTTAGGAAGGCCAGCAAGGACACTGTTACAGTAGTCAAGTCTACTAAAAATAAATGCATGGACAAGTTTTTCGAAGTCCTGCTGAGACATTAGCCCTTTAATTCTCAATATATTTTTAAGGTGGTAGTAAGCTGACTTAGTAATTGATTTAATGTGTTTTTTGAAGTTTAAGTCGGAATCTATCACTACTCCAAGATTTCTAGCTTGGTGTGTGCTTTCTAACATAACAGATTTAAGCTGTGCGCTGACTTTTGATTGTTCATCCCTGGCACCAAAGACAATTACTTCAGTTTTGTCGCTGTTTAATTGAAGAAAGTTTTGGCACATCCAGTCATTGATTTGTTCAATGCATTTACTTGTGCTTGAATCGGACTATAATCTCCTGGTGATATGGTTATGTAAATTTGTGTGTCGTCTGCATAATTATGGTAGCATAATTTGTTTTTGTTCATAATCTGAGCTAGCGGTAGCATGTATACGTTAAACAGAAGAGGCCCAAGAATGGAACCTTGGGGGACCCCGCATGTAATATTTGTTCGCTCGGATGTGAAATTGCCTATTGACATAGTAGTCTCTTTCCTTTAAGTATGATTCGGGACACACACAGCAGACAGACACAGCCTGGTGTTACTTCCTCATTCAATGCATCCAACTTTCCAAACAAAACGTTCTTAAACCTTTCCACAGACATCACCAACTCCTCAAACCTGTCCGCTTTAGTGTTAAAGATCGCACGTTACGCTATTTTCACTGTTATAGAGTTAATGTAGTCAAACACTTCTGCGACAGTGACGCTAATTTCAGTTAGCATGTCAATAGCGGTTTCCATTTAAACTAGCACGGTCTCGGATAGCTCTGCTACCGGTGAATGTAAACATGATCGCTTACACAGAATGTTTTAAAACCGTTACAAACTAACACCTAAACGAGCTAAAGACTATGTAAGATGCAAAAATGCCTTTTATTTTGTTTGCAGAAATAAATGCTGCTGCCTTCAAGCTGCAATTAGCCTACCAATAAAAAAACATTTTCACCTGCTTTGCCCATAAAGAATAGAGGATTATATGGCGCAACAAATATTAAAGAAATAACATAAGTCACATTGACGAGCGATGTGACAGCCATTTCAATGACTGTGTGACGCTGCCTATGTGTAGGCTACATCTGTTAATGTGTCCCACTTTGATAGACGGGTTACATTTAAGCATGCATAAGCTACTGCTTCCTACGGGCACTGCACTAGTACTTCAAAAATACTGAACTACTCCTTTAAGATCCCAGCAGCACAGACTCAAGACTCTTTGAATATTTTCATTCTTTTGTCGAGAACATACAATTAAAACGGTTAGTAGGTCATGAAGGCATAGTGGACCTATTATTATACTTTTTCGACTTTTATGACCTATGTTGTTATAATGATTTATAGTCATGTTTAACCATACTAAAGTATCAAATAACTTACATGCATTTAGACGTATTCCCTGCTGACCGTCTGGGGTGGCTGTGCTGAGCGCTAAACACTAGGGCAGCCGGTCGAGAATTCACTTGTTCAAATCGGTTCAAATTTCCTGCCATCGTGTCGTCACGATTCCGGATTTTTCCATGTATGGTAATGCTGCAACATGGTGGCGCGCTCCGGCCATGCCCCCACCTTCCTACTCTCAAATCTGCCCGCGCTGCTGAAAGTGTTCCGGAAGGAAGGTAACCAATCACAACGGAGTGGGGTTTGCAGGGGGGGAGGGGGCGGAGCTGGCCGAAGCGCAGTGTTGACAGAGCATGCTGAATCGCCCAGATGAGAGGAAGCGTTTCCCGAAAATCTACATAGTTTTTTGTGATGTGATTTGTGTCAGGTTGCTCTATAGCAGTTTTTAACAAGAAATGAAGACCAGAAAAGTAGATCTTTAATGTTTATTAAATGTATCTTTGAAAATCTGTTTAAATATGTAGTTTTTTTCAGGTATGCTCATAATCTTGAGCATGGATAAATGTCATGTGTACCATAATCACAGGTTCCCTGAACTAGCCTCCTTGCTGTATCTCAACACAATCTGACCTAAAGCAGAACGTAATGGACGGCTCACATTCACTCTAGATCACTGAGGTGACTGAATCTGACCTGGGATCAGATAGCCTGTCGTAATGGGATTGTGTGTGTGTGTGTGTGTGTGTGTGTGTGTGTGTGTGTGTGTGTGTGTGTGTGTGTGTGTGTGTGTGTGTGTGTGTGTGTGTGTGTGTGTGTGTGTGTGTGTGTGTGTGTGTGTGTGTGTTTACAGAATCAGGTTATTTAAAAAAAACTGTGAAGTGAGTGGGGAGAGACACACAATGCATGTTTAGTTAAGTGTATCTGTGTTTGAGTCTGTCTGTGGGTCTTTGCATATGTCAGGGGATTGTGTGTGTGTGTGTGTTACAGGTTTGCACACACTAGGCTTCTTTATCATATTTCTAGTATACTGTAAGTGTGCACAGAGTTAGTCTTTTGTAATGTTTCCTCATTGCTGACAGGTCCTTTTTACAAATTAAATCCTTTATTGACACAGCCAGATAAATTGCCATAATTCATGTAAGGTATCTTGAATTCATCATCTGGTACATGTGTAACTATAATGTCTGCCATACTCTCCAGGCATACAGAAGAAAATTCAAATACTCCACAAGTTGAGACACTTAATAAATGAATAGGGTCACATTTTTAACTTGTAGATATCATCATGAAACTTTGCCAGTTGATTACTGTTATCAAAACAATATTTCTTTGTATTACAAATATTTATTTTAATTTGTAATACATTGTCATATAATATTTCTTTTAGACATCCGTTCCGTTTCAATTTTTTTCCCGGCCCGCGAATCAATAGAAAAAATTAAAAATAAATACATTTGTTTTCATTTTTTTTCTCCTACATGTGGAGCCTGTGCCATATCCGCACCTTGCACACTCTCCCAACCGTTAGGACAGTCGCGTAGCTTACAGCTAGGAATGTCTGCTGAAAGTTCCACAGTTTAGGATTTTAAGCCATGAATTGATGAACTTGCATCTAATAAAAGCTGTCAGTTTTCTAAGGGGTTGTAAATAGGCCAATCTATGTGGCTAAATAGCATGCTAATATTGATGATAGTGTCAAGTGTCTAAGGATGAAAGCTAACATTATCTGGTTTCTAACTTTTGCCTTAAAGCCAGTACGAGTAACATTTAAATATCTTTTAAACAGCCTCATGTTTCCTCTCATAATCATAAATTACCTTTAACAGCAAACGAGACCATCAGTGCAAAGAAAGACGTTTTTATATAGTTTTTATTACTGCATTTGGTCTGGTCGCACACCCAGTCCGATTTTCGGTTTGCGCATGACTATGGTCACATATTCGTATTGGTCGCAGATTTCAATGTGGTGCAGCAACGCCATTTGAGAAGCCTATCCCACCAGGTGAGGGAGTGGGAGCCTTGTTTGAGACAGTTGTTTGTCGTCATAATGACTGATAACGGGGCTGAACCATCAAAGAAAGAAAAGAAAATGCAATGAAGAAAAGCAAGGGGGGAGTGACAGACGGGCGGGAGGAGGACGTTGCCAAGCAACGTGTACGTGTTTCACGGGAGTGAACTAGACTGCAGTGTTTACTCCTAAATGAATGAGCGGTAGCCTACTAAAACAAAGTTTACTTTGCTTCACCATCATCAGATGACCATTATTCATCTGAAATAGTCATTATTTACAACAACATAAACACATTACCTCATCGTGATCCATACTAACTGCCGTCTCTCGTTCATTCGCTTTCTGTGAGGACACGTAATCTTTCAGCTCCGTGAGAGTGTTTAGTGAACCTGCATCAACTCATTGCAATCAGGTGTGTGTAGCACTTACTGGCATTAGTTGATGCAGTGTCACTAACCACTATCACGGAGCCGAAAAGAGTCTGTGCCCTCACACTTTCAACACACGGACATGCACTATATTGCGCCCTAACCATTTGACACTCGCACGCCCGGCACAAGCAAGAAAACAGCTTTACGACAGCGGGCGTCGTAAAAATAAAACCAGGCAGATTCCGGGCGCTATTTCGCTGCAAATCATGGAGCTATTAGCTCACACAATCCATTCTTAAAGGATCTAGCCCTGCTGCTTTAAAACACTGAAATCTAGATGTTGGATAAAGCCAGATTTCAAATTTCTATTTTATTTTTTACAAAATATTAGTGTCCAAAGTTTTTACCAAACAGAATTTGGATACTAGGTGTCTGTGTGTGTGTGTGTGTGTGTGTGTGTGTGTCTGTGTTTGTGCGTGTGTGTGTGTGTCTGTCTGTGTGTCTGTGTGTCTGTCTGTCTGTCTGTCTGTCTGTCTGTGTGTGTGTGTGTGGGTGTGTTACTGACCAGAGAGCATGTGCAGGAATGTTAATGTCTCCTTCCTTTGTTGTCGGTGCAGACAGCTGAGTGTGACTGTGCATATTCATGAAGCTCCCTCCTTCCTGGAACATGTTAACTTTTTACCAAGAAAAAGTGCCATAGATGAAAAAACAAGATGGAAAAATTAAAAAGAAAGAGAAAAGAGAAGAGGTGTGCATTCACATTACATTTGAAGGATTCACTCTAAGTACAGCTCCGGAAAAAATTAAGAGACCACGTTCAGTGTCTCTTGTTTTACTCTTTGGAGGCATATGTTTGAGTAAAATGAGCATTTGGATTTTATAATATAAACTACTGACATCATTTCTACCAAATTCACAATAAAAATACAGTCAATTAGAGCATTTTCAATAAGTAATGTAGAGAAAAAGATTTAAGAAAAATCCAGACTGGTCTCTTAATATTTTCCGAGACTGTATGAAAAGAGATAGAGGGGAAGGGGGCAGAAAGACATATCAAAATAAAGGAACCTGAAGTAAAGGTTCGGTCAGATCCTACACACTTGCCAGTTCATTAATGTTTCTCTATCATTCTTGTTTTCCTATAGTTAGTTGCTGTGTTGGCAGTCAGCCAGCTTAAGCTGTTATGCTCACTGGAAAACTTTCCATGCAAACAGGTCATGCGGCTCAGCATTGCATTAGACAAAACACTTTTAAAGAAACGTGTTGATCTTGCCTCTTGCTTTTATATCCGTCGCATCCCCGTTTGTTTTCATATGGAGGCTCCGTCGATGTGACGTCACTTCACTGGATTATGGGTCAGAATCGGCCAAATAGGATGCTGTTTTCAACACTAAAAATCTTGGCCGGATGTAGTAGACATCCGGGTACTCCTAACCACCCTAAATCTGGCCACAAGAATCGGAACATCTTAAATCTTTTTTTCTACCATACTAAATAGTAGAAAGTATGCGATTCGGAACTCAGGGAAAGTTTTATGAGACAAATGTGTGGATATTTATACAGCCTATACAGCCGAGTTTCCACCAGAAGCCCCAGGAACTTAAAGGTACCAGGAACTTAAAGGTACCAGGAACTTAAAGGGTCCCTGTGGTCATGTGTTGTCTGGGTTCCCACTGGGGTCTGAAGTCCCTTGGAGGTTAATGTATATCAGAATGGAGAAGCAGTAAAGGTATATGCACTGCACGTCATTTTATAACAGGCTACATTTAATAAATGTTGAGTTTGGACAGAATCAGTGAATCCGAATCAACAGATTATTTCTATATTTTAGCAGAGACGCGATCGTCTGGTGTAAAAAGAGGAGACTGGTGAGATGAATAGTGGGGCTGGTGAGGTGCCGGTGTGGCTGCGGTGGTCTGTTAACACGGGCAGCAGACAGATTATTTCTCTGTTTGTTTGAGCGGAGAACAGCGTCCATCTGACACTAAAAAAGAAGAAAAATAAAAGGTGAGACTACTGAGCTGAAGTGTTGCATCGCTGCCGAGCGCGCTGTGCACCTGCTCCATAGACTGTAAACGGCTGCTATAATATTAACATGTTCGCAGAGAAAAAAGAAAAAAAGAGGGAAACACAAGTGCAGCAGATGCATGATGTGTTGCCCGGGCGATAGTACGGAGGACGCTCATGTTGTGCTGTTGCTGTTCGCTTTTTATTACATCGCAAACGATCGAGAATGGATTAAATTCAAACCAGGAAATGAGATTTGAATATTGCGGCAGGTAACTCCACCAATCAGACATCTTCAGAACTGTAGCCCCGCCCCAAAGGTTCCTGAACCTTTGCAAAGTCCTACCAATACTGAGCTCCACTAATAACTGGAATGCACTGTATACAAGTGAAGGTATTGAATGTTTCTGGCTTCAATGTTGCGGTTATGGGTCTAGCTTAGGACGTCTCGTTTTGGAACAATTTGGTTGTAGCCCATTGTCTGCCTTATGAAGATAGCAAAGATGCTTCGTTTGGTTTTAATAAAGTTTTGAGAGTTATGGATCCCTGAAATTCTAATCCAATCCAATTGTATTTAGTTTTTTTCCCCTAAACATTTGAAATGTATTCTTGAAGTGCATACTTTAGAAGAAAAGAAAAAAAACTCAGATATGTGCTCTGTTTTTTATCAGCGTAAAAGCTTTTGTTGTAGATTGTAGTCTGTTTTTCTATCTACCGATCTCTCCTACTGATACTCAACTCAGCACTGTTTTCCTGAGTCACTGTTTTCCCAGAGATATTGATACAATGACCCGGCATGGCAATGTATCTGAGAGAGCAGATTTTAACAATGGAGACTGGAGCAGGAGTTGCGTGGCAGTATCAGTTGTTTGCCTGATTGTTTTTACTAAGCCAGGAGTGAAAGTACAGCATGTGTATTGCGATTGTGATAGAGATTGTTTGTGTGTGTGTGTGTGTGTGTGTGTGTGTGTGTGTGTGTTACAGAAGATAAAGAGGGGGATCCCTTTGACTGGGGCCGCCGTGTTGAGTAGCTCTTTATCTGTGTTTGGAAATGTGGAGAATGTGTTTGATGTGAAAGAAAGCAGGAGAGTGTGTGTGTGGGACAGAGACAGAGAAAGAGAACGGGTGATGAGAGAGAGAGTTTGAACAGAGGTATAGATATAAAAGAAAGGTGATTCATAATCTTGAATGTCTAAAAAAATACAATGAGAAGTTCAAAATAATTTCTCTATCATTGCTTGTGAATACCAAGCCCAGTGTTCTAGCTTCCACCTGATTGCATTAGTTTAAGGCAGGACACTAAAAGGTATAGCTTTAGGGTAACAATTCTAACTTATAGATATCACCGTGAAACGTTGCCAGTTGATTACTGACATTAAAACAAATATATTGTGTATTGATATATTTGTATATTATTGTATTATTATATTGTAATATATTTATATTTATTAAATACAACTTTGGCTAACTAATTATGCATGAACTTATATCTCTTCAAAACCCAACATCTATATGTTCGGTTCCAAATCTTTATTTAAATTTTACAACATAATCATTTCCAAATGAGTTTTTACTGAACAGATTTTGGATACAGCCTTCATTATTTTACAGATGAAAAAGCCAGCAGTGTCTGGTTTTAAAGCAGGTGTTTTTAGAACCATAAACTAGAGTAAAAACTAGTCAATAGAGTAGGTTGGCCTATTATTAAGGAAGGCTTTTCCTCATGTTACAGTGTGGGCAGGGCTGCTGTTGTCTGTTGCAGCTGTATGGAGCCACAGCAGCTGGGCTTAAACATGGCTCTGCTGCCAAAGTGCATTTGCTCCGTAACTTGTTCCTGTCAGTTATTCCAACTTCACACATTCCTGCTGGGTTAAACATTAGGATGAAACGCTAAAGCGGATATATCCTTTACCTCTTACATGAAGTAGAATTGAGTTTAGGAGAGCCACTGTATCCACTTTTGACCTAAGTGTATCTATTTGGGATGTGTCCTTATGCTAGACACATCTTGCCTGTTGTGAATGTATATGACTGCTGTATGTTTGAGGTGGTGGTCGGAGGGGCCGTAGGCGCTGAATGGCAGCCACGCTTCCGTCAGTCTGCCCCAGGGCAGCTGTGGCTACTACTGTAGTTTACCACCACCACCGGTATGACTGTGTGTGAACGAATAGAACCTGGATCCCTGTAAAGTTGTGGTCTATCTAAAGCGCTTTGAGTGCGAGAAAAGCGCTATATAAATTAAATATATTATTATCATTATTATTATTGAGTTAAGTGTTCTTTATACAATCAAGTCAATTTACACAGGGTTGCATTGAAATGTGTTTTTTCGCATCTCCCCTCTCAAGTTACCAAGGAAGGGGGTCCTCCGAAGGAGGCAGCCACTAGTACAGCTTCCCTGGAGCAGTTTGGGGTTAAGTGTGTTGCTCAAGCACACAATGGTAGAGATGATGGGCACCGTAGATGTAATAGCAGCCACCACTAGTTTTACCACTAACACCCTCCTGTCTGGTGGTAGAAAATAACTGAACTGCGAAAGGTTGGAGTGTGCAATCGTAACGATCTTTGAAAGTTAAAGGTGAAGTAAGTGATTTATTTATGTTAATATAAGTGTTAAATTGCTCTTTATTCATACAGTGATCACTTATATAGTGTGCACTTTTCATAAAGCCGGTCTCTCAGTCACTCGCATGTAATCGGCAAATAAACTTTTCGGGGATCCCACTACTGATAACCAATCAGAAGAGAGAACGCTACAAACCGGCACCCGTCTCACTGCCGGTGACAGATGGATGACTGTGTATGCGGTAAGGGTGTGCATGTGTACACGTGTAGCCGGTTAGTAAATCATAACCGTTTAGGAAAAATCAATAAACTAAAACCGTTGTTTTTTTTTAGGTTTGTAAAATGACTGAATTTATTTCGACATGCGCTACTGTAAAGCAGATACAACAACACATGTTTGTGTTTGGTTACAATATTTATTAATTTAGCCTAACTATTTAAAGCTCACATATTATGCACTTTGCTGTCAATTTTATATGGTCTAAGTAGTCCCTAATACTTATTTTTTAGATGTTTGCTGAAAAACCCGTTCAGATCATTTATTGTAGCAAGCCTCTATACCCTGATTGTCCTCTGGTCTCAGGATGACCTATATTTGTGCGATCTGGCTGGCCCCTCCCATCTCTCTGCCGGGCTTTCTTTATATGTCCATGGGGCTCTCCCACCGTCTCTGCCGTGCTCTCGCGATACTAGAGAGACACTGCGTGACTGCGAACACAGTGTTTACCCGGCCGGAGCTAAGCCATACTTTGAGAACAGTTTGACATGACCTGACATGATTAAAACCAGTGAAAACAGTAGCTTCAAAGTTTGATTTCTACAGGAATATCTTCCCATCCTTTGTCATGTTAAAAACGAGTCATTTTCAGACTGCTGTGGGGAATATAAACAGCGTGTTATGAGCAAAACTTGGTGCTACAACCGAAGCTACATGGGCGCTAACGCTAAAAATAAGACTCAGACGATAAAATAAACTAAAAATACCACTAAAATCAGTGAAAAAAATATCTTCAAAGTTGACTTCTACACTATTAAGTTCCAATCCTTTGTCCTGTTAAAAACGAGGCATTTCCAGACTGGTGTGGGTAATAGAATTATGTTTTTATGAGCAAAAGCTGAATGCTTGTCCCAAAGCTAAATAGCTATACACCAGTCAGGCAAAAATACCAATAAAAACATTTCTTTCAGTTTCACTGTTTGAAAAACCCAACAAGTAGCTTCCTATCCGTTGTGTTATTAAAAATGAGGCATAGACTGCTGTGGTTAAGATAAATTAGTGGAGTATGAGCAAAAGTATTCTGTGTTGGTGTACGTAACATTCAGGCTGTAGGCTACTATGGGCATCTTGTCGCTTAGCGGGGAAAGCAACATGGCTGTCACTCGGAAAATTTTCCATCGGATCTCGGGCCGTGGACCAATAAGAAATGGGGGGAGGGGACTTATCAGACTACTGCACGGTGGACGTTTCTGGGGGGGATGCATGGCCATATAAAGAAAATATGGGGATGTGGCTGTGCCGACTATTACGTAATAGTCGGCGAGAATTCTGACTGGAGTATATTCGGGGGAGGGGTGGGGGTTTCAGAAAGGGGGAGAGTGAGAAAAGGAGAGATTGTTTTTTTTTATATTTTGGCAGTCTCTAGGCACACCGTGGACCCATGGATATGTTGGAACACATTTTAAAAGTTCATTTAGCA
Organism: Hyperoplus immaculatus; assembly: GCA_949357725.1. Taxonomy (NCBI): domain Eukaryota; kingdom Metazoa; phylum Chordata; class Actinopteri; order Uranoscopiformes; family Ammodytidae; genus Hyperoplus; species Hyperoplus immaculatus. The sequence goes on from OX442360.1 coordinate 3,186,149, forward strand.
TAATATGTGACCTTTAACTGTCACTTTCACTTTCGTTTTCATCTCTGTGTCAAACAGCTGGTCCGATCAGCTGTTCGGCTCATGAGCCTAACGTCCCCGACAGCGGAAGTCAGTCCAAAAACAGATGATTGCTAGGCTAGTTATGATCACTTTTAAATCCTAAAGCAAAATTATGAAATAAAGGTCTCTCTTCCCCTCTCTCTGTCTATCTGTCTTTGTTACCGCACAGTCACTCCAACAGCATCGGCAAAAAAAAAAAAAAAGGCGTCGACAGCCGCCACCCCCCCCCATATTAAACGGTTAAACGTGTACACGAAAAAATTGCAGCCGTGTAACCATTTAGAAATTGTTGTAAACGTTCACACCCCTAGTATGTGCCTACAATGGCGGAGCAGGTAAAAATCCTTCCCAATGTCTGTTTTGATGGTTTTTATCATGTTTTATCACACTTACGGATCTGAGATGATGCTAGATAACTCCCTCCTTGAAGACCGCAGTGTATTAATGTGGTGACGTAGGGACGAGCGAGGGGACCATGGACATATAAAGAAATGGACACCGGATTGAATCACGGCGCTCATTCATTCCTATGAAAGCTGCTCATTGGCGCAGGGAAGCCACAAGGAAGTATTAATGCGGAAATACCATGCGGTCCAGAAGCATGACGTAGCAGCATTATGGACCTATCAAGAAAGAGGGCGGCGAGCGTAGCCATGACGTAGTGGACTGGTAGCGGATGTAGAATCATTCTCGTTCTGTAGCATCCGTAGCATTTAGCATTGTAAGCTAAAGGTTTAAGCAAGCACAGTTGTATTGCTTACCGACCATGGTCGTATAAGTCACTAACCCCCCGATGATTCGCAGTATGTGATCTTTGAATTACACTCCGTTTTGGTAAAGTAATACAGTGGTGAACAAGTTCTAAACGGAGATTCCTCCAGCCATCTAAACCAAACTAGTGGGCTAGCGCTGTTTTGATAGCATGTGTTACATCTTTATAGGTCCTACAAATCCCTCGGCGACTCTAAAAACTATCAACGTCCTTCATGTTAAGTAAAGGGAAAACCTCAGACACAAGAAGTTGATAGAGCCGTGCACTGAGCATGGACCTATAAAGAAAGAACTGAGCCCTCTCGGAGACCGGGCCGAAAACCGAAACATTTGTTTCACTACGACTCTGTTCAGCTGCCCACGGCTGCCCACCCTTCCTCCTCCCTCGGAAACCAACTAAAAGCCGTTAAAAGCCGTTGGGCTAATAAAACGCTTGAGGTGGCGTTTTGAAATGAGAAAACTTCAGTTTTAATAGTATATGGTCTAAAGATAAGTAAGAGCATATGATTGATATTCAGAATTCTTTTGCGGAGATACAATCTTGTTTGCCGCTTGTATTGTGTGGACGGGGAAATCTGCCAACGGACCGCATGAAAATAAGCTCCACCCCACAGCCCCATTCATAGCCTGCAGTACCAATGGCTTGGCCACATGTCCATGCTGGCTGCTCGGAGAAGGCACAGTCCTGGGGGCCTGGAGGGGACTGCTAACTGCAGTCACTGACAGGAAGTTAGCTAAAAGAACCATTCCGCTTACTGAACCTTTAACCGATGCTTCTGGTGTTTTCAGAGACGATACACAGAGAGGAGAATGTCAGTCAATCTTCCTTCAAAGTCCTTCAAGAGGGACACGTAGCTTTTGTCATTTGTCAAATCTGACAGCTGACACACAATAAGATTCACATTCATTAGCTGTATGTGTTTCAATGTGTGTGTGTAACCAATGGATTGTTCAAATTTTCCCAGCTTCAGGCAAATTGCAAACTCTCCGAGATGACAGAGGCCCATGGAATGTTTATATAGTGTTTTTGTGCACGTGTGTGTTTGTGTGACGTGTGTGTGTGTGTGTGAGTTATGTAAATGTCCGTGTTATTGGCATGGTGGAACTTGTTTGCTAACAGCACAGCAGGACATAATAGCTTAGCGAGATTCCTCCTCTATAAGCTCTTAACATCATAGATCTCTCTGAGAGGAAGAAGAAGAAGAAGAAGAGAATGAAGTTGATTTGTATTTGACATTGTTGTTGGGATTTCAATCTACTGTAGATTTGGTCAAGATGTTTACCTGTCCACTTTGTCGTCTCACCTACATGGTAAATACATGGTTGTACTTTGCATTACTGGGTCTTGTGATCATTTTTTTGAGATTATAAAACTTTGACTAATGCAATTCATGAAGCAATTATTATGAACATAATCATGGCATCTAATTGTGAATACTGTTTAACATGCAAAAAATAAGTGTTTTGCTTCATGCACATTATCACTCACTCACTCACACACACGCACACACACACACACACACACACACACACACACACACACACACACACACACACACACACACACACACACACACACACACACACATTTTCCGCAACAAGTTAACACCCGCTGTATGGGGGTTGTTGGAAAAGCCTTTCTGCGAAATGATGTACAAAGAAAGCTTAGAAAAGGTGATTTATGAGTTTAATGAGCATGAGTATCTGAGCGTGGATTGTTTTCAGCACATAATGAGAAGATAAAATGAGCCCTCCTTGATAGAAAGTTCACATGAATGTGCATTTGTGGTGTCCTCACTTTAACCTTTAACCTGTTATCTTAATAAAACACACACACACACAGACACACACACACACACCTACAGTTCTTCAACTTGTCGACAGTCCAACGCTGTAACATTTGCACTTGAACATTCAAGTATGCACCAAGAGAGCACCACCATAAATATAGAAATAGTTTGACGACAGTTGTAGGAAGGCAGGCTTACACACACACACACACACACACACACACACACACACACACACACACTCTGGCCAGCTGCTAAGGGCAGGCGAATGCTTTTGAATGGGAGTGACAGCTGTGGATTCCTCAGGATGAAGGAGGGAGAGAGAGAGAGAGATTGGAGAGAGAGAGAAGCAGTGAGATAAACTGTGGGAGGAAGAAGTGTGTGTCAGTGTAGAGAGCATGTAGTGGATAGAGGGATGAGAAGTAGAGAAAGAGAGACAAGGAGGAATGAAAAGACGTGTCAGAGATGGAACACCTGTCATTCATTCTCTCACTCACTTCAACCGGATTTGGACACTTTATCTATCTATCTATCTATCTATCTATCTATCTATCTATCTATCTATCTATCTATCTATCTATCTATCTATCTATCTATCTATCTATCTATCTATCTGTCTGTCTGTCTGTCTGTCTGTCTGTCTGTCTGTCTGTCTGTCTGTCTGTCTGTCTGTCTGTCTGTCTGTCTGTCTGTCTGTCTGTCTGTCACCCACAATCATACTTTTTCAAATATAATAGAATAGGGTTACATTACATTTTGAACTTATAGATATCATCATGCAACTTTTCCAGTTGATTACTGACATCAAAACAATTGTTTATTGTTATTACAATATTTCCAGGAATGTTTGAATAAGTATGCGAATCCAGCAATATCAAACTTATTATGTGGGAATTTGCATCTCTATGATAACAATAACTCTATATGTGGCATAACGCCAACGTATTAGTGTCCAAGGCTTTTACAGAACAGATTTTGCATATAGCCTTTTTTTCATTATATAAATCAAAATAACATGTACACGTCTTAAAAATGCGAACAAATCTTTCTGAAATAACCTTCAGAATTGTTCTGAGGATGAATATGGAAAGTTTAGTTTGTGTAATCGCTTTGGAGGTTCAGCATTTTGATTTAGAATATTGAAAAAACTCAAACAATGTTGAGGTAAAGATGGCTGTAGACCTATTGGAGAAATACGCAGATGCAAACAGACAAGGTTTAGTCAAATAAACACCTAAATGTACGTAAGTGGACCTTTTTATTGTATGAAAGAAGTCATGTTATGGAAGCAAAATAGCCAACAACTCTCTAACTTGACCAGTACTTGAGTAAACGTATGCATACAATGAACACAATTATTCAAATCAATCAATATCTCATTTAAGAATGACACAGAAATCTGACCAAGCATTCTATGACACTGGGTGTTTGATGTAACAGACACTGGGTTGAGTTGATGGTAGTGACGTGTGATGAGAGAGAGAGAGCATGTGATCCTAACTGTCTAACAGGACTATTCATAGAGATCCTGTGTTGCACAAGGCTCATTTAGCAACTCTGTAGATCTCTGTGTGTGTGTGTGTGTGTGTGTGTGTGTGTGTGTGTGTGTGTGTGTGTGTGTGTGTGTGTGTGAGTGATAATGTGCATGAAGCAAAACACTTATTTTTTGCATGTTAAACAGTATTCACAATTAGATGCCATGATTATGTTCATAATAATTGCATCATGAATTGCATTAGTCAAAGTTTTATAATCTCAAAAAAATGATCACAAGACCCAGTAATGCAAAGTACAACCATGTATTTACCATGTACCATAATACATGTAGTGTTTGCCCTATACACTTAATGATTATACACAGGTTAAAAATCAGCCAAAAGCAGTTATTGAACATTGCTGCTCTAACGTATGGATTTCATTGATTGGTTAGAAGTGATGAGTATTACAGGAGTATTACAAATAGACAAAGAAGTGTATATTATGATGACCACACACACCCACCACAGTGGAACCATAGATAGTATATCAAATGGATGTAGCATCAGGGCTGACCTCAGTTATTCCTACTGCATCCAATTGTCCTGGCTTATGCTCGTCGCCATCTTGTGAGATTTTTCCTCCGCCTCACTCCTCTTACCGAAAAAGGGCATCGATGTGACGTCGGGGGGAGGGAGATACGCCCATCGAGCTGACGTATACCTCCGAGGCGAAGTGAGGGACAACGGGCGGATAGCTGTCACTCAAGAGATTGCGCCAATACATTTTAACCTCCAAAAGAATAAAAACTAGCCTGCTAGACAAAAATTACCCCCCTCAGTGTTGCCATGGATATGTGACCTAAACATACAGAATAGAATGGTTTTGTGGAGCAGCCTGTAAATAGGTTTAATAAGACTGTGAAAACTGCCTGTTTAACAAATGAGTCAACGAAAAATTGCTCACTTTTGCTACCACCTCGTAGTGGCCACCGGAAGGTACTACAATGTTTGTCACTTCCTCATTGGATGCTGTTAGACATCGCTGTGGTTGGGGCTTGAATGGAACACACAGCAACACCTACACAGCCTCACGTGTCATCAAAGAGAAAATCAGAAGCTGTCTCTATATCTGCTGAATCCACTTTGATTGACGAGGATCTCTGCATAGGCACAACACATACACTTCCCCTAAAAGTGCAAGTTAGCATAACGTAGCATTGCATTAGCATTCTCAATCAGCAGAGATGATGCATGCTGGGTAATGGCTACTAATAGGCAACGATTGTCACCGACCATAGACAGTGCATGTGTCTGCACCCTGCTGTGTTATTTACACAGAACCAAGCAACGCCGGCCTGCTGGCACATCAGTAGCTCCTTTTACACAGCGTTCCGGAATGAAAGAGGTGCTTGTAAACAGCGTCAGGTGTGACGTAAACATTTAGCGCCGCGCCGGTCAGCTGCTTTACAACAACAACACTGGCCGGTGAATTGAGAGCAGAAGTGCTGGAGCTTGCAGTAAGAGGGCCGTATTTTACCGTCCCCACGATGTGCCAGTTGATCTCGCTACGCGCTGAGTCCAACATCACTGGGACTGTTAACCAAACTGACAAAATCAATCCGCTTCACCTCTGTGTCTGTGTGTGTGTGTGTGTGTGTGTGTGTGTGTGTGTGTGTTTGTGTGACAGGTTGGTTGTGAGCGAGTCTCTTTGTGCCAATCAGACATAAACATACACATACACACAGTGTGTGAAGTCATGTTACTGTAGGCAGACATAAAGTGTGGATATATGCTCAGACCGCAAGACAGACCAAGGATATAATGACCGTTGCTAAACATCTACGTCATAGTTTTGATGGATAGACGTCTACAAACAGGGCTACTACTCGTTCAGAAAACAATGGAATACTTTTTCAACATGACTTTGCATGTATCAGGAGAGCAGGGAACACAGGAGTCATGGTTAATGTCCGACAGGAATCCAGTCAAGACGATGTGAGTACGTTTGGCCGCATATTGACAGTTAGACAGTAACTTCAGGCTGCAGCCCGCAATGTAAATGGTCCGCAGTAATTTCCTCCGTGAATTGTGTTATTTATGTTGGGGGATAATGCTTTGTTAGCTAGATGGAGCTCTTGTTAAACATATTGGCCGATTAGAATTATTATTTGTAGAGTGTGCGAGTCTTGAGTTGTGTTAGCAAAACAGTAGCTCTGTGGCTAACAGCTGAGTCGGAGCCTTCTGTCAGCTGAAGCAGACAGTCTAGCGGGGCTGCGCGTCGGGCTCCTGCTTCAGCTTGTCAGTCTTTATTTCTAGCAAGTGACCCGTTCGCTATACTTTATCCCTTACTTAGCCTAGCCTAGCTTTCCCATTGTACAACTTCTCCTGGGCAGAAATAGACTCATACACTCTGCAAAATGAAGCGCGGGGGTTTGGATTGAGCAACGGACCTTATGATCAGATAGATTATACACCGTTCCTTTTATTTGGTGATTTTTACTGGACATCAGGCCGCCGTGGTTAATGTTAAACACACGTCCTTCAACTGCTAACATGGTCGCATGTTTAGAACGTAGGCTATGGAACGTCCAACGCCCCCCTGTTCCGCAACAACAAGCTGGAGCATTTAAACAGAGAGGCGCAACTGATTGTGTCGGGAATCTTACTACCCCCCGAGGTAGTAAAATTCCCGGAACAATCTCTCGCACCTTTCTTCCCTCGTTCCGCAACGGTCGCATTTAAACAGCAGGGCGGAGGGCCGAAATTCCGGCATATTCCCGGCTTTCACTGGCTGTGTAAAAGGGGCTTATGTATATGCCCGCTATGCTCTTGTGTGTAAAGAACACAATTAGTTTCAAAACGACAATATTCTTGGCTACTTTATTACACTTTGTTTTACCAACAAACAAGGGTTGTTAATGTCTATTTAACTACTCTCGGATCTAACTCCATTTAGGTTCAAGATTCATTCAAGCTCACTCAGTCCCCCCAAACAATTGAAGTAGATGAGAACACAATTGAACTAGGTTGTAGTAGTTTTCCATAATGCCCTGTGATGATGGGTGTGTTTGTATTAAGGGATTGTATGTTCAGTTTGTGGTGTGTTGCCTTCAGGGCCAATGTTAGTCATTAATAGGATTGGTTAACGGATGTCAACGCTCCCTTCAGCTTCTTTACTGAAGACACATGGAGTCAATGTTTAGTGATTGTGTGTAAGAAAGTGGTTTATTAAAGACCCCATGTTTTGACTGTATAAGCATGGCTGTGTTCGGAAAGCCATACTAATGTCCTACTCATACTCATTTTGACATCAATTTGAGTATGTGACGGTTTGCGTATGCGAGTTTGGGTAGACGAGAAATGCTAACTTCCGGGAAAATTTTGGGTATGGATCGATTGGATACTTTTCCTACTCAACCGCCCCACAATGCATTGCGTCTTTTCAAACGACATGGAAGGTTTTTTTATATTCTTTATTTACAATTCTGCATTTCCTACACAACCCAGGACTGTATGTAAAAATCTAGTTCCGTATCTCACCTTTTGGGGGCGGTAATACGCTAAACAGCGTCTAAACGTCCGGAATCTTATAAGAAGAAGAAATTTATTGCTTAAGTATACTTCAGTGTGAATGTTTCCACGCACCTCGCATACACAATCGATCTTTAAGTAGACAGTATGTAGTATATAGATGTTGAGTATGTAGGAGGGAGGGCGTTAGTATGGCTTTCCGAACACAGCCCATGTGTATACCAAGGGACAGAGGGGAGGAGTCTAAACACAGGAAGCCGCCCTGCTTCTCTCATTGTTGTGTTTTTTATAGACTCAACTTCCTGCCAGCCCCCCCCCCCCTCCTTCTTCCCCCAGCCCGCTACCATGGTTACAATCCATGTTGTTATTTGTGGGATGGATTGTCAAGAGAGGCGTTAGAGATATGATGCTCACCACTGGACAAAGAGTGACAGTATACAAACAATGTTCTTTTCATAATACCTTGAATGTATCCCAGCATTTAACATTAGATTAACTTAACAAAAAGCATTCAAAAACATATCCATGTAAAGCTTCTAGAGTCTGCAAGATAGTTGCCCATGTTATTCTCAGGCAAGGTGTCTCTGCTGTGTGGATGACATTATGAGGAAATCAACAGTTTGGTGTTGAACAAATAGAGACAGAGATAGAGGGAAGAAGGGAGGGAGGAGAAGAAAGAGAAGGAGTTAAAGTAAAAGAGGATGTGGCCTGCAGCAGTAAAAGATGACTGGAGGGGAGTGGAGCGTTCTCTGTCTAATTATAGATCCCGCTGTGAGCTTGGCGGAGGCAGAAGTGCTACTGGGCTTTTTTCACATAGCCGGATATTTACAAGACAAACACACACACGGGTATGTGCCTTTGACTTTACTTATTGTTTGCTTCTGTGTGTGCGTGTATGTGTGCAGTTTATCACTTCTGTGGACATTAATGTAACTTGTGAATAGGAGGTGTGACCTGTTGTATCAAACTTTAATGCCTGCTGCTGTGGTGTGTGTGTTCGTGAGTTTGGCAAACTCTGATTCTTGAGTCTCATCCACTCAGAGTTGAGTCGAGAGAGAGAGACAGAGTGAAAGGCAGACAGACAGACAGACAGACAGACAGACAGACAGACAGACAGACAGACAGACAGACAGACAGACATTTTTCCTGTATTGTGTTAATGAGTTCTCCTCTGTCTATCTCACTTGTTCTGTGATGCTCTTCTAATAATTGTTTTAACAACAGCAATATATTAAAAGTTGCAAGTTGCACACACGCACACACACACACACACACACACACACACACACACACACACACACACACACACACACACACACTCACACACACACACACACACACACACACACACACACACACACACACACACACACACACACAGAGCTTGCTGACCTTATAGACAGCAGTGCTGTCTGAATGTTTATGGAAACTCAGTGAGGACTTAGGAAACTGGACCCATGCTGCATTATACATCAACCTCCACACACACACACACACACACACACACACACACACACACACACACACACACACACACACACACACACACACACACACACACACACACACACACACACACACACACTCTCAGTCCTGTCTGTCTCTTACACATGTACACACGCACGTACACACCCATGCTCACATCTCCCATAGTTAAACAAACATTGGTTTGTTATGTTTTAAGCATTTACTTAAATTGCCCAAATTGAATATCCAGGAGTGGCCAGGTATTTCTTACTCTGTTTCAGTCATGTATCTGTTATATTTTTTCTAGATAAGTCCCTGAATGCCTCCTGACATGATCTACGGAGGGAGTATTTGAGTATAGAGGAAGGTTACAAATGCACTTTCAGCACAATGTTCACACTATGCTTTTATAGATTTAGGAAGTGAGGAATAGTATGTTCTTGACAATGGATAACAGTTTGGTAGCCAGCCATTCCTGTAACAAGTACCTTTGAGCAGAACGTTCATCATCAACCAGTCGTCTAACATTTATGCTGGTTCCACTTTCTCAAATGGGAGGATTTGCTGTTTTTTTTAATCATTACAAATTTAAATATAGTTTTGTTTCAGAATGGGTTGGTCATTTTTTTTCCAGACCCCGGGAAAAAGATGGCTATGGAAAAAAAGGTTTCTGCTATTACAAATATTATATTAACCTTTAACATATGTTCTCTGTTTGGACATATGCATATTTAATCAAAAGATAGAACACTTAAAAACATTTATTATGCATGGCATGAGGCTGACTAACCGTGCAATGTGTTCTTTCTCTTTTTTCTCTTGCTAATGATCAGGGGCCTCATTTATAAACGTGGCGTACGCCCAGAAGAGGGCGCACGCCAATTTCTACGCAAACATTGGGATTATTTAAACCAAACTTGACGGGAAGATGTGCGGTCCTCCACGCAAACTCTGACCCATGCGTATGCACAGAAAGTGGAGAAAGGAGAAACGGCGACTCCGTCGGCACATGTATGAAGTGAGAGAACGTACGTGTTTGTGTAAAATGAATCCAGATATAGGCCTATTATAAGCCATGTAGGTCTATCATATAGGGAGTTCCTTTGCAAAACGGATGAAGCCATTCTTACAACTAATAAAAAAATGCCTCCACGGATATTTCCATGGAGTGATACTAACAAAAAACAAAACGAATTAGGATCTTAAATAGCCTACAAACGGAGATATGAGTGCAAATTAAAAAACAAAAAAAACGTTTGAATAAGCTCTGCATGTTATTGGATTCATTCTGAGAATATTGAGGTGGAATACAACCTATTACTTTTACACTGACGCTGTTCTCGATGCCTCAAAGGCCTTCAGTCAGGCAGACAGGAGTGCACAGTTTCATACACTAATCATAAGCCTACTGTACATCACATACTGTGCTAATTTTTCCGCGGTTTTTAGTCCGTTTTATCTATGTGTTTTTCTTTGTGTTTAAGCACGTAGTAACTGTGTTTTGAAAGGGACTGTGAAGTTTATTATCCGCCCGTCACTGCACCGGGATGAATTCTCCGAATCTGTATCTCATGGGGGGTCTCAGTGTCCCCCGCTCGTGGCACAAACACTGCTGTGTGAGGATATGCACTTTTTTGCGTCCACTTTTATGTCGGATCGCTTCTTTTTATTTCGACCACAGCGTTCACAGAGATCGCCACAGGCTGCACTCTGACGCCTTTACCCTCACACTGTGCCGCCAAACTAAATTTTCCCTGGTCGCCACTTCTCCAACAACGGGTAGCCTACTTCGGCGTGACCGCAGTGATCCACACCGTGTGGAGTCTATTTTTCCATTTCCCTTTCAGTCGGCGATTGCCACTACCGCCTTCATGCACTCAGTAAATGATATTAGGCTCGTTCGACCTGTCGCCGTCTTGCTAAGACCTGCGCAATTATGACGCTCGTCTTGCTGAGCGCACTGCATTATGGTTAGACTTTTTGTCCCACTTGCACCCGTGGCTGGCTGCGGCTCGGCTGCTTGAGACTTTGAAGTCCCGCGGTATCAAGACGGACACAGACACTGGAGCAAGTCGCTGCAGTTGCTCCCCACGGGCTGCGGGAGCGAAATGTCTGATGGGAAACGTCTTGCTGACAGGCGGAGCTGAGCGCTAATTGGGAGTTTAAACCTCGTGCCTTTGATGCGTTTCCCCAATTGGTTAGGCAAAAGTCTGACATCACCGCTCAAAATTAAATTACGATCCATTCTTTTTGATTTTAATTTATGTTTAATCATTAGGCCGCCACAATATGCATTTAAGCAGAAATGTACTTAATCAGAGTTAAACCTCTGAACCCTTGACATAGAAATAATTTGGATGTGTAACTCTCCTGTATAGATATATTTAAAAGTGAACACAAACTTGAGTCACATAAGATCTTGGTGAAGTGATTTTTATACCATTAAGATTAAATCATAGGCTTATTTCAAGTGATCTAAATGGTCTGGGAATTGTATTTTACATGTAGTGTCGCAAAGCCAGACCAAAACTACAACAAGTAGTTTGTTTGTTACACATCATAATACAGTTCATCATATCCATCTCTACAATAATAATAAGGGATCTTTTCTTAGACCTTCTTTATTTAGGCCGATCATATTCGTTATGTGAAGGGAGAAATACTAAACCTCCTTTATTTGGATTTGTAAATTATTCTTGTAAATTATTCTTTATCACTTAAAAGTAGGTGTTCTAGTAAAGTAACAAGAAAGATAAAGATGTTTGGGGAATGGGGATATTAGCTTATATCTCGTTTCTTGTTTTGAAAATGCCCCTCGCTTTTAAAGTGTTTACTCGTCTTTGTGTTGTGTTCTGCTTCTAATCGGTTGTAGCATGTGTGACTCTCCTGCGAATATGTTTCTAATAGGCCTTCAAAATAAAACTAGAAAACGAACTGCATCCGCAACAAGGACGCTACTTCCGACTCGGAGCTGTCCGGCTTCAGTCAGGCATTTTCGTCACTCCCCCGACTGCACTCGGCTACTCTCGTCTACTTTCCAGACGAGCTGAAAGTTAGGTCGAACGAGCCTATTAATTCGGGCGTGTCAATGACTTTGTATGGGTAAATATGGGCGTTACGTGAAGCCCGCAAAGGCAGCGCCACATTTAGATTTGATTGTGATTTATAAAGGGAAACAGGCGTAGGACGTGAGTGCGCACTGTTTTATAAATCAGAATATTTTTGTTCGCACGCACATCCTACATTTCTTCCGTACGCTAGCTTCCACGTGAATCTCACGCAAAGCTTTATAAATGAGGCCCCAGACCTCTCGTCCTGCTTACAGTAAGAAAAGCCAGACTTGAACCTTTGGGCTCTGACCCTTGGTCTGTTTGCTTTACATGAAATGGGAACTCTTTTCTTCTTTGGCTAAGAGAGGCATGCATGCTGTAAACTTGGATCAGTCAATCCTTTGGAAGGAATATCTCAAGCACACACACACACACACACACACGCATGCACACACACGCACACACACACACACACACACACACAGCACACAGTTTAGTACCTCAAGCATGAGTTGCTCTGGCATTATAAACAACACATTGTTCTATTGCCTGGGCATATACAGTAGAACGAGATAAGAAGGAGAAGTGTCAGATAACTTATACCATGCGGAGAAGCTTTTCAACACACATGCACACAGACGTAGACATTACAATCACACACTTTGATTTCCCTCTTTCTCTCAAACATCACATACCACTGATTATGAGTTTTACCACTCAGTGATGTCAAAATCACTGAATCACACCATCTGCTACCTGGCTGGCTATGTGCGCTTTGATAATAAAAAAAACAGTGTTAATTTGCCGCCTAGGTTCTGTAAACATGCATGTTGCTAGCTACAGTGAGCCCTTCGGTGACATTGTTTACATGCCCAATTACAAAGCTTAGGCTGTGTATTTACACTGTAGTGGATGGTGAGGAGATATTCACTGATATTTTAGACAAGAAAAGTGATTTTTGACAGCAAGCGTTCTCCAGGATTGCTGACTCCACTTTTAAAGGGCTTTATTTCCATCAAAGTTATTTTAAACCAACCGCCTAACAGAGGTAATGACAGCTTTATCTTTAATGAAAGTAGCTGTTAACTCTGAAAGCTGTAGTGTGATTCTCACACACACACACACACACACACACACACACACACACACACACACACACACACACACACACACACAACACAACACAGTCAAAACAGAAGAAGTTGTAGCTATATATGGACGTGTGAAAAGATGAATTGGTGGCGTCTGCTTTGCAGCCCGTTGACTTAGTCCAGGCTGAGTGTCACTAGTGGCACTATGCTGCCTGTCAGCACACACTCACTCCACCTAGCACAGCTTGGGACAGATTGCTGACCAACTCGCCTTTCTTGTCTTTTGACTCACTTCTCTTTCTCTTTAAGGCCAGGACACACCAGTCCGACTTGTTTCTACTTGTTCCGACTACGCAAAAAATGGGGTCGGCCGTTTCAGGAAGCTCCAGGCTTCCCGTCGCGGCCAGAGAACACACCAAACTGACTGCTGACTTTCCGTACGCTCTGTTGCTTGCGCGGGACGTAATGTCTCCATAACAGCAGGCGGCGCTAATCTGTATTGTGGCCCGAAAAAATACGAAAGCCGGAAATGATGGGACAACTCTCTAGAGCATAAACATAGATAGAAATACGTATTTATATTTATGGACCATAAGAGCACAATTTTTAGCAGAGAGTGTCGAGCATGGTGTCGAGCAGTCAACAAGGGTTGATGCATGTGAGTACTCTCAAAACGAAACGAACAAACACATTAAAACGATGGCTAGCTGTTGTTAGCTGTTTGTGCTACCCGTCTCACTTCCGGGCTTCACTGATTCGCTAGCCCTCCACCAATCAAATTGCTCCAAATGAAAGACGGTCGGCCAGCCTGTCGCCGCCGATTGAACATGTTCAATCGGCGGCGACAGGCTCAAAACAAGCCCGACGACCTCTACGTCGGCCGACGTTACGGCACACACCAAACAGATTCGTCTCCCGACCCCCTATCGACTCTACGACGGCGATTTTCGGGCTGGTGTGTCCTGGCCATTTAATCCTCTTGTTTCTGTTCTGTTTTAAAGGTGGTGAGGGATAGAGAGAGGGAAAGAGAGACACGCATGCACACACACACACACAAACACACACACACTGTATATAACTAATATAATGTTCATAATGTATATATATCGTTCATATTGTGTATTGTTTGAATATTTTGAATTATTGTATTGTATTTGATGCTTTGCTTTCGGCAATATTGTTTTGTTTTTAAACTTTCATGCCAATAATTTGAGTTGCCATTTTGATTAGAGAGACAGAGACACAGAGAGAGAGACACAGAGAGAGACACACAGAGACAGAGACAGAGAGACAGACACAGAGAGAGAACCCTTGTATATTCTTGTCCTACCTGTTGAACCAGTCCTGGCTGAGCATGAGTTCAGAATAAAAGAATAGAAAAGGGAGGAATCAGATGGAAGGGATTACCTGCCAGGCCATGGGATAGATAGATAGACAGACAGACAGACAGACAGACAGACACACACACACACACACACACACACACACACACACACACACACACACACACACACACACACACACACACACACACACACACGCACACACACAAGCACACACATGAACACACACATGGATACACACACACACACTAATATACATGCACACACGTACACAAACACACTAATATACTGTACATACACATATACAGTATATACAAACACACTAATATACAAGCACAAATATGTACAAACACTAATATACAGTACATGAACACACATGCACACCCACACACACACACACACACACACACACACACACACACACTACTATACATGCACACACATGTTGTACAAAGCCTCTCGTTTGATCTGTACGGCAGAGTACATGAGACAACTAGCTAATCGTTGGGATAGATCAGCACATTCCCAACAGCTGGTAGAACCAGTATTTTACTGCCTCGGTGGTGATTTCCATAGGGACACACTCATATTACCCTACACACACACACACACACACACACACACACACACACACACACACACACAGACCTACCTATCGGTTTAGTTTTATATTGAGCTTTGTTTTACAGAAGACCTTACCATACTACTGAACATAATATATTTTGTGGCATCATTACATCCAACTAAAATACAGTTTGGTGTGTCAGATATTATAATTCAGTCCTGGTTGAACAGCTGTGTAAATAAGACAACTTTCAGAGACTCATCCGGTGTTCCACATCCTCAGCAGCTACTACACTCACACATACAACAGAAGAACCACAAATACCCTGCGTTCCAATCCCCATACTTCCCTACTATTTAGTATGCCAGAAAAAGATTTAGGATGTCCCAATACATGCACCTCAATGTTAGTATGCTGAAAATACATAAATTCATCCACTAACTCCAATAGCATTTTGGAGTATTCGTCTTTATTCATGAAAAATAAACTTCCTTATCTGATTTTTTTTTTTCTCTCCTGTGGCCCTAAACATCTTCTGTACTTTAGTATGTAGTGTAGTAAAAAGGAAAAGTATGTGATTTGGAACACAGGGATAGTTTCCAAAATGTGTTTTCATATTAACAGGACTTGAGACCGTCAATGGCCGCGTTTCCCAGATTCATTAAGAGCCTCTTTGGGCTAAGTACTTCTTTGGAGCGCTCTTAAGAACGCTGTGAAAGAAGAATGCGTTTCCCAAATTCGTTCTTAGCGAAAGAAGCTCTTTCACTAAGATGGAACTGTAAGACGGAGCTGACCCACTCTTACAACCTTCTTAGCGACCAAATCGTCAGTGATCATGCCGCGTCAGGGAAATTTATTTCCTCCACTTTTCGAAATAATAAAACAATGCTCAATGCGGACCACTGGCGCAATAAACATAGACTAATAGTAGAGAAAAAATGTTTTAATGAATTAGACGTTTACGTTTTCCACACACATGTGAGTTTATAGTACTACTACACATACAAAAAAACATCAACAACCCTGTTGCATTTCACAGATATCAAGGAAACAGATTTAATTGAACTCAGCTGAACCTCATTCAGAGCGGCTCCACCTGCTAAAGGCGTTGCCAAAGTCTGCGCGTGTGAGAAACCATGGCTGCAATACAACACCTTCTCGCTGCGAACCAACAGCCTCGCCGTGCGCGAAGCCAGACGGTTTACATAAATGCATACGTGCGTCGGCACTTCTCCCCACTGGACGTGCTATCAGACCGGGCCGTCCAGGCAAACTACCGGCTGCCCCGTGCGGAGATCCAACGGCTGATCACTCTGGTGTCTCCACACATCCAGAGCAACCCGCTGCAATTTTGCCTTCAGCCCGGTCCAACAACCCGCAGCCCCTACCTCTTCACCACCTGTCACCAAGCACTAAACCATAAACCAACAACCACCACACATCACCCATATCAACTCTCAGGCCTGAAGGCTGAAATAAATAAACGGAACCAGCAGATGTAGGCTACATGTAACGTCCTGCACACTATGATTAATGCTGCAGTGTCCGGGTGCTTTACCTGAAAGTCTGGCACTGGAATGCTGTTGAAAGGGCGCACAATACGCACACGTCATTAACCTACGCTTAGATACATTACAAATTGCCTGGGACTTTTTGTTGCTAGGTTTGACACCCTCATTTCAATGCAAAATGATCCACACACATGGTTGAAAAGAAACCAAAATAGTTTATAGAAACCATATGGGGGAGGGGTGGCTCCGCACTGTCTTTACTGGGCGTCTGCATCACCTGCAACGAAGGGAGATTGATTAGTGAAACCTTCTCACTCTTCCTTTTTGTTTGGTTCTGGAACTCCTGCCACTTCATCCTCACAGCACGCCAGTCATGCAGGCCACATGGGCTGGAGGGGGGCATCTTTTCGGCTATGGCCTGCCTAACACGGTTCTTCACCGTGATGTTCTTTTTGCCCCTTGTTCCCCCGAATAAAACTGCCCGGTGCTGCCAGACCTCGTCCACTAAGACGCCCATCTCCTCCGCGGTAAACGACGGTGCCCGTTTGTTTCTTTTGCTGCCGCTTTCTTCCACTCTCACATGTGTGTGCCTATATCCACGGGGTATATATGCGCTAATGGGCTTGATTACTACTTTGATACACTTGTTGCCACACACACCCGCACCCACACACACCCACACACACACGATACATGCGTAGCCTAATTCCACCTGTGTGGGGGAGACCACGGGGCGCTGTGTGTGACTTATGTGCTGATAAAGAGGTGGGTGATCGATTCGCCTGGCATCGATTTATTCAGTTTCAGCACGACCGCGGTGGACAGCTCCCACTAAAGAGCTTCTTTCGCTTCAACTTACACGTTCTCCAAAGATGGCACTTAAGAAGCCATCTGGGAAACACCCGTATCTTAGCGCTCCTTCTTAGGCGAACCCTTCTTTCGACCCTTCTTTGGTCCCAAAGAACGATCGAATCTGGGAAACGCGGCCAATGACAGTAACATTGATAGGAGAGAAGGGGTCAAAAAACAAAGACTGCATTTCCCACAATTCCCGTGTTGACACATTTCTAATTAAACATCTATTGCAGCTTTTAAAATGCTGCTCTTTCATAGTCACAGACAATGCTTGTCTGAGTGAACCGTTCATATTGTTTGAAGTAGAGTGATATCTCTTTGTCAACCAAAGCAGGGAGATCTTTATATCTCCCTTCAGTACTGTTAAAGCATTGTGTGTGTTTCTAATTGGTATTCCACTTCCCTGACCGTTTGTGCTTTGTGTGTTATTTTAATACATACCGTATCTTCCCAGCTCTTTTCCCACAGAAATACTCAAACTTCAAATCATTTTTTCACTGTCATGTGCTCTGTGCAAAATCAACACAGTATGGAAAAGCACAGGCTCAAATTGTGTTATTCCTCTTGAGTGAGTGCGGCATGCAGATGTAACCGTAACATAATATGATTGTGTAAAAGAAGTGGACATGGAGAGAAAGAGAGAGCGAGAGAGCCCCCCCTGGATAGAAAAGACTGTGCAGGGATTACTGTGGATGCAGTTGGCCACAGACTAACAGCCTGGTCTTTCACTAGCTTCAAATGAATTTCTCTCCAGAAATGGACAAATCGTTAGCCTCATTGCCTAAATCATATTTACTCTACTCTACTTTTACTCTACATCTACTGTACTCTACATCTACTTTACCCTACTCTATAACCATTAAAATATGACTTAGGCAATTATGCTATTAGGCTAACGAAAAGTAGATGTAGAATAGAGTAGATGTAGAGTAGAGTAAATATGACTATGAATATTACATCTATTCACTTTGACTTTACCTAGGACTGGAACCTGGAGGTGATCACTGGCTTATACTCCAAGTGTGTGTGTGTGTGTGTGTGTGTGTGTGTGTGTGTGTGTGTGTGTGTGTGTGTGCGTGCGCGCGCGCATGTGGCTTTCCCTGTAGAAAAACAGAAAGCCCTGTGTAGGCAAATGTTGGACAAGTGCGTGTTTTTGCTATTTATAACCCATGGGAGGCAGGAAAAGAGAGACACTGGTGTTCCCGACTGTGTGTGTGTGTGTGTGTGTGTACTGTAGCAGCCTTTGTTTTCTTGTATAAGCATGTTCTCTTTTTTTCTCTCAGAATAATAGTCTTGTTATTGTGTGTGCGTGTGCGAGAGTGTTTGCCAAGGGATTTCTGTTATTCCAGTCATGGTTGGCATTCAGACTGTCTCTCTCTTCAATACGTACATCCTAATATGGAGGAGGAGAACTGACACACAGACAGAAACACATACACACACACACACACACACACGCACACGCACACACTATGTCACATTTACCCAGACAATGACACTAAGGAGACAACAGTAACTCAAGCTCACTCTGTGCGCACGCGTGTGTGTGTGTGTGGTACAGGAGGTGTGTGTGCGTGTGTGTGTGTGTGTTACAGGAGGTGTGTGTGTGTGTGTGTCCGTACACATCCAGTTGTGGAAACAACAGCAATAACATATCCGTCTTTTCTATTATTTTCCCATTCACCCATTTCCAGTGTTGCTGTTGGAATCCTTCCAAGCTTAACCTTTGACTGACGTTTTGCTTCACACACACCTGCAGCCTGCCTGACATGTGAGCACCAGACAGAGCAGGCAGCATGGACATGATGTCACTCCAAGTTGTTAAAGGCTTGCTCAGTTTAAAAGTTATTTTGCTTTAGACGTCAAGGCAGGTTTTGTAAAAATGTGTGGATGTGTGTCTTGCAGTACACGTGTGCATGTGTATAAGTGTATGAATACTTCTCTCTCTAAATCTGCAGGTGAATGTGTGTCGATCAATGCAGTATTTTTCCGAATGCCTCATGTTAATGTGTCTGTTTGTGTAAAAAGATGTGTTCCTGTGTGTGTGTGTGTGTGTGTGTGTGTGTGTGTGTGTGTGTGAGTCAGTTATTTTTGCATATGCAACTGCATCTATGTATGTGTGTGTGTGTGTGTGTGTGTGTGCGTGCGTGCGTGCGTGCGTGCATGTGTGTGTTTGTGTCCAGAAACCACTCCCAGCCTTTTTCCCAAACTGTTCCCTTCCTGGATCCTGTTTTTATGGATGAGGCAATCTTTCCCATTGACGAAGCCATGCAATGCAAATAACCCATGCAAAGAGCATGGAAATTCTTGTGTGTGTCTGTGTGTACGTCATGAAAGTTGTGTGTGTGCATGAGAGAGAGAGAGAGAGAGAGAGAGAGAGAGAGAGAGAGATTTTTAGTTCATGTGTACCATACATAGAATACATTTGTTGTTACCGTGTGTTGTGTCTACATGATTTTATCTAACGAAATATACAGTTTTAATTAATAATTTTGGCCTTTACTTAGTTCAAAACTATTTTAAAAACACAGCCTAAAATAGACTATTTTCTCTCCTACTGGCCACACACGGAAACACCTCCCGACGTACATTATTACAGAGTAGCGCTATAAGATTCAATTTAAAGATATAACCAAAACATATTAAGACCTGCTTGATTGGTAATTCAACCTAGATCATAACTGCATATCATAGACCACAGTAACCTATATTCACAACTATAGGTATGCTTATCATATTGATTTAATATATCAGTCCCAAGCATTTCACAGTAATACATGTGTGTTTTTCTGATGACAGAGCTTTATTTCGTGGTGTTGCCATTGAGTGTCGCTGATTCCCCGAGTCAGGAAAACCTTGCGGTAGCGCTACACATGGTCAAAAGTTGGCGTGGGAATAGGCACACTTCTCCGCAAAGAATGTTTTTATAAATACCAACGTTTGCCACCGCACATTTTGCCGCACATTTCTGCCTGTATACGCAAGGTTTTTGTGCGCCGGAAGCTTTATAAATGAGGCCCCTGGTGTGGTGATGGGTTCTTTAAAAAAAATAAAAATCACAGGCCCCAATGCAAATACAATAAGTATATTTCAAACATGATGGGCGGCATGGTGGTGCAGTGGTTAGCACAGTCGCCTCACAGCAAGAAGGTTCTGGGTTCAAATCCCGGGTTGCCCGGGGCCTTTCTGTGTGGAGTTTGCATGTTCTCCCCGTGTACGCGTGGGTTCTCTCCGGGTACTCCGGCTTCCTCCCACCTCCAAAAACATGCAATGGGGATAGGTTGATTGGATTCTATAAATTGACCATAGGTGTGAATGTGAGTGTGAATGGTTGTCTGTCCCTATATGTGGCCCTGCGATGGACTGGCGAACTGTCCAGGGTGTACCCTGCCCTCGCCCAATGCAGCTGGGATTGGCTCCAGCCCCCCCGCGACCCCTAACGGGACAAGCGGTAGAAGATGGATGGATGGATATTTCAAACATGGTTTCATTGCAATACTCTTTGAGAATATAGTTAGATCTGGTATGAGCTTACAGCTAAATCATTTTGTAAAAAATGTACAGCATGTTGAACACATAATCTAGTCATAATGTGTCTACACAGTGTCACACACAACGTATTGTCTTTAAAAAAGTTCACTGAATGAAAGTATCTTCAATTGGAACAGAAGCCTACCACATCAGACCATTCAGCTTCTCTGCCATTAAACATATATGCAGCTGTCGTTTACAGTTCTCCCACAATGTGTGTTGTACCTTTTGCAACTTTTAAAGGTTCAGTAAGCGGAATGGTCAGTTTAGCTAACTTCCTGTCAGTGACTGCAGTTAGCAGTCCCCTCCCTCGTCCCTACTACGTCACCACATTAATGCACTGCGGTATACAAGCAGCGAGTTATCAAGCATCATCTCAGATCCATAAGTGTGATAAAACATGATTAAAAACTAACAGAACAGATATTGGGAAGGATTTTTACCTGCTCTGCCATTGTAGGCACATACACATTCACCCATATGTTGCTCTGCACGTGCACCGTCAGTGAGACGGGTGCCGGTTTGTAGCGTTCTCTCTTCTGATTGGTTATCAGTAGTGGGATCCCCGAAAAGTTATTTACCGATTACATACAGAGTGGGTGACTGAGAGATCGGCTTTATGAAACGTGCACACTATATAAGTGATCACTGTATGAATAAAGAGCGATTTAACACTTAAATTAATATAAATAAATTGCTTACTTCACCTTTAAAGTATCTATTAAAATGTGGATGTTGGTGGACACAGCAGACTGATGCCTCTCTCTCCTCTCTCTCTTTTTACCCAGACTCCTCAGTGCGTGGTCCTTGGTGGTGTCCTGCCTGGTTGCCCATGGACCTGCGTGTGGGTGAGCGGGGCCTGCGTCCTGGCTCCGACACAGCCCTCCTCAGCCCCCTGCACCCACCCCTCCTCCTCAGCCCATTCTCCCCCCAGAGCAGACCCTCATTCTCCCAACAACAGCTGCACCAGCACATCAGGGTAACACACATGTTAAACATAGAGATATACCCTGCATGTGTTCCAAATCGCATACTGTTTCCTTTTTCTTCTATTCGACATACTACATCTGATCATAAAAAAGAATCTAGTTAGGATGCAGTAGGCATATACTTGGGCCATACTTTTACTTATTTATTTCATCATAACATTGCGCCTTGATCTTGATCTCAGCTTAATATCCGTCCCATCCCCGGTTTGTTTTCATATGGAGGCTCTGTCGATGTGACGTCACTTCTGGTGCGCACTGGATTGTGGGTCAGAATCACCCAAACAGCATGCTGTTTTCAACACACAAAAATCTCGGCCGGATGTAGTAGACATCTGGGTATTTCTAAGATTTCGGGACATCCTAAATCTTTTCTCTACCAATGAAGAGCAGATGGTATGGGGATTGGAACGCAGGGCTCATCTTCTTTGTGCACGATTCGATATAATATTATTTTTGTCTTAGGGGTCGTAGGGTCAAATGATTATTATTTTACCCTAATTATTATTACTAATTCATTCATTCACTTTAAAAACCATAGATGTAGATTTTAGATAGAGCCAGAGTTAGAATCTTCATTCTAACTTTAACAGAACAGATTTTCAGATACAGCCTTTCTTCATGTAATCAAACTAACATTTTTATAATTTTTTTATGAACAAATTGTACCTGTATATTTTATATTTACAATCCTTCTGTAATAACCTGCACACTAGTGCTAACACTGATTATGTAAAGTGTAGTTGATGCGAGTACTTTAGAAGTTGAGATGTTTGATGGGAGTATTACATTAAATTATGATGAGATAATGGGTGTTAAAGATGGTTGTATAGGAGAAATATACAGACGCTAACAGACTCAGCTTCCTCTATCGCAACCCCTCCTCATTCACTGCCTCTGTCAAACGCTCCCTGGTTCAGCTCACTGTCCTTCCACTGTTCCATTACAGCGATGTCATCTACAGGTCCGCCCGTAAAGGAGCACTTGAGCGGCTTAACGTCCTCTATCACTCGGCCATTCGTTTTGCAACTAACGCCCCGTACAGGACCCATCACTGTGACCTCTACACCTTGGTGAACTGGCCACCCCTGGACATCAGGCGCAACATCCACTGGCTGATGCTGGTTTTTAAAACTCTTCTAGGTCTCACTCCTCCCTATCTAACTCAGCTTCTTCACCTGCGCCCCCACCCTACACACAACACCCGTTCTGCCCCCCTCATTCTGTTAAATGCTCCTAGGGCATACTCCTCCCTGGGCCGTTCCTCCTTCCAGTTTGCGGCCGCTGACAGCTGGAACCAACTTCAAAAATCCCTAAAGTTACAATCCTTTACCTCTGTTAGACTCTTCAAACAGGCCCTAACAAAATGTATAAAGCACACCTGTAGCTGCTTCAGTCTAAGCTCACCGTGATCTAGTACATTTATCTATTGCTATGCTGTATGTTACTGCTGTTTGTCTAACTTCTGTTGCTATGTTGAATATGTTATTGTTGTCTATGTGTGATTTTACTGGCTATAGTACAGTGTTGTCTTGTTCTCTCCCTCTCCCCTTTCCCCCCAGGAGGTCATTCACCTCCTACCAGGCCATTGCTTAAATGAGACATTGTTTCTTAGCAATTTTTGCCTGTTTAAATAAAGGTTGATGATGATGATGATGATGAAATAAACACCTGAATGTACATTTTGGACCTTTGATTTATAATAGGCCTACTATTTATTACTGCTGCTTTAACTCAATTTAAAATGTAACTGTGTGTGTGTGTGTGTGTGTGTGTGTGTGTGTGTGTGTGTGTGTGTGTGTGTGTGTGTGTGTGTGTGTGTGTGTGTGTGTGTGTGTAGTTTAACATGGAGCAGAGGAGGCGAGAGCAGGAGCACCATGAGAAACAACAGGAGCTGCAGCAGCTAAAACACAAAGACAAGAGTCAGCAGAGTGAGTCCCTGCACATACACACACACACACACACACACGCACACACACACACACACACATAGACACACGCACCCACGCACGCACCCACGGGCACGCACACACACACACACACACACACACAAACAGACACACAATAAACTTCCATTACGATCACATGCTACTGCAAGTATCAATTTACGTTGAAGCTATTACCATGTCTTTAAATATAAGTATGGCCCAGAGTGCTAATGGTGGTCAGAGAGGATCTTGTTCATCTTTATTGAAAAGTTTTATTTCTCTTTCAAAGTGCTTTTGCTCTTAAAACAAAAGCTAAATATAACTTGACAAGTGAAGCAACACCAGTTGGAGTTAAATATAGCTTTAGGTCCGGGCACATAAAGTCACTCGGTCAATATTGACTTAATAAGCACCAAGCACCTTCTGTCACCTCTGTGTGCAAACATTTGACCACACACACACACACACACACACACACACACACACACACACACACACACACACACACACACACACACACACACACACACACACAAGCATACACAAATAGCAGCGAACATATTCTTAGACACAGCAGTCAAATTACCCTGACAATGCTTGTCTGTGTGGAATTCAGACATAAGCAAGTGTTGGTTGTGCACATTTGGCATTTTGCTTGGCCTTTCCCTGGCTCCTTCTTTTAACACAAAGGTTTTGAGTCCCCCTACAGTATGTTTGTTATATTGATTGACAGGTGCGGTGGCCAGTTCCCTTGTGAAACAGAAACTGCAGGAGGTGATACTGAAGAAGCAGAAACAGGCAGCGTTAGAAAGAACTAACTCCGGCGGTGCAGCTCCTGTAGCTTACAGGTGACAATAACAATACACTCACCCTGCGTTCCGAATCGCATACTTTCTACTATTTAGTATGGTAAAAAAACAATTTAGGATGTCCCGATTCTTGTGGCCAGATTTAGGATGGTTAGAAGTACCCGGATGTCTACTACATTCCCTATTTGGGCGATTCTGACCCATAATCCAGTAAGCATGTGAAGTGACGTCACACCGACGAAGCCTCCATATGAAAACAAACGGGGATGTGACGGATATAAAAGCAAGAGGCAAGATCAAGGCGCAATGTTATGATGAAATAAATAAGTATAAGTATGTCCCAAGTGTAGCAAACTGCATCCTTACTATATTCTTTCTATCGTCAGAAGTAGTATGTAGAATAGAAAAAAGAAAGAGTATGCGATTAGGAGCGCAGGCTCAATCAAACAGCACAAGAGGAAAAAAGGTGCAAGCCTTAAACTACTGCTAAATCTGAGTGTTGAAATCAAACTCCAGCCATACAAATGTGCTCAGACTATTTGTCTTGATTTGATTGTCTATTTCTATTGTATGTTTCTTCTCAGAAAGCTTGGCCCGGACCCCAGTGTCTCCTCCCAGCCTGTGGCCTCCTCTCCATCACAGCATTCTCCTGAGGGGTCAGAAGGCACGCCGCTACGCAGAGCAGGTAACACCTCACACTCATATGGGCCTGTATCTACAGGCAGCAGCAGTTAACAGCATGTATCAAATATGCATTCAAGACTAAAGGTCACCTCTTATGCCAAATGCATGTTTTTCAGGGTTTTTCAACAACATTAATATGGCTCATGAGAAAAAACAACCCTTTCTCTTTTTCTCCACCTTTCTGAAAACCGGTGTTCAAAATCCCCAGTAAGATGGACCTTGAATCGCGAATGAAAGTTCCGAATAGCATACTTTCTACTATTTAGTATGGTAGAAAAAAGATTTAGCATGTCCCGATTCTTGTGGCCAGATTTAGGATGGTTAGAAGATGCCAGATGTCTACTACATCCGGCCGAGATTTTTAGTGTTGAAAACAGCATCCTATTTGGGCGATTCTGACCCACAATCCAGTGCAAACCTGAAGTGACGTCACATCAACGGAGCCTCCATATGAAAACAAACGGGGATGCAACAGATATAAAAGCAAGACGCAAAATCAAAGCGCAATGTTATGATGAAATAAATAAGGAAAAGTATGTCCCAATTGTAGCATACTGCATCCTAACTAGATTCTCTTAATGGTCAGATGTAGTATGTAGAATAGAAAAAAAGAAAGAGTATGCGATTCGGAACGCAGCGAGTGTTTTGGAATGACAGTCAACAGGTAAAATAGCAAAGCGTTCAGACACAATCCCATTGACTAACATACTACTTTGACCCTCTGTCAGCCTCCGAGCCCAATCTGAAGGTGAAACATAAGCTGAAGAAACACCTTAACACACGCAAGAGCCCGCTGACACGCAAAGAGAGCGCACCGCCTACTGTCAGACACAGGGTACCGGACACACTGGGTAAGTACACACACACACACACACACACACACACATATAAGACACAAATAATATTATGTTGTTGTTTAAAGGCATGCTCAGTCATATTATTCCAGAAAACTTTTGGATCAAAATCAGTTTATACAACATCCCCACCTGCCGTAGTGTGTGTGCCTGCAGAAATAAAGTCAGGTGTTTACATATCCTCAATTCTGAATAAGCTGGGACGTTATGTAAAATGGGAATAAAACAGTAGGCCTATGTGATGATTTCCTAATCCGTTTCAACGTGTATTCAATATAGAATAATAATAACACATCATATGTATTTTCTTTAAACTGATTAACAGTTTTTTGTAAATACACACATGTTAAATGTTGTGCCT